>JAPMOQ010028337.1:741362-823755 GCA_026543055.1 Argiope trifasciata | reverse complement strand
AGTGACCTTGGCTTCCAAAAGCGATACCATTAGAAAGGGATTGCTCAATACGGCTATGATTTTTACTCGTAGTCCAAAGGAGAAAGTAAATCTTCGTTGCGTTTTTGATTCGGCTTCAGAAAGTAATTATTTAACGTTCAAGGCAGCAGATAATTTAGGGCTAGATAAAATAAAAACCAACTTCACAGTACAGACGCTAAATAACTCTCTTTCAAGAATTAATCATTTTGTGAAGACAGCTGTTTCGAACTTTGATGTTACATTTCACTTTAATAATGTTGATTTTTTTCTCACTCCAGAGATAATAAATATACATCCTTCAAAAAAGATAAATATTTCAGAACATATAGTTCCTACAGGCTGTATTCTAGCTGATAAAGATTTTAATCAACCTTCAGAGATTTCTTGCTTGTTAGGAAGTGAACTCTTTTCTGATATTTTTGGTCCAAACCAAATAAAATTGCCGAACTCTAACTTCAGATTAGTAGAATCTAAATTTGGATTTATTGTCGCAGGATCGTGTAATGATGAATCTTGCTATCCAAATCATTGTTTCCTTTCAAAGGGTTTAAGTAACTTAGATGACACTTGACGCTCTTTTGGGGAAACAGAAAATATTTATGAAATGCAAACTAAATTTAACGATGAACTTTCATATTGTGAATGAAGATCCCTTTGAAAGGATGCACATTAGGAAACCTTGTGGTAGATATTATGTTTAACTTTTATTCAAACAGAATTTTGAAGAAGATATAAATTTAGGCGATTCCAGAACTATTTCGTCTAAACGCCTTGATCAACTCTGGAGACGTCCAGATCGTGATAACAAATTAAAAATTCTTTACACAGAATTTATTGAAGAATATCTTGCTTTAGATCATACGCAAGAAGTTTTGGAATTAGATGAAATAAAATCTAATGATGGAATCAATCTTCCTCACCATGGCGTACTTAGATATGGCAATCGGGCTCGTCACTTAAGAGTAGTTTTTAATGGCTCACAAAAAACTGATCTAAATATCCCACTTAATGATGTTCTGGGTAAAGGAGGTACAATTCAAGACTTATTATCTATAATGCTTCGTGCGCGTAAACATCGTTATTTCTTTAGCTGTGATATATGCCACATGTTTAGGCAAATTGAAATAAATCCCCAACAGAGACATTTTCTGAAAATCCTTTGGAAAAAGGGTCCAAATGAACCAGTTTAAATTTATAGGTTGAAAACAATCACTTATGGAACAAAACCCGCATATTACATGTCTACGCGAGCTCTAAACAACTTGCAATGGATGAAAAAGATAATTTTCCCTTTACAGCTAATATTGTTCTGCAAGATGTTTATTTAGATGATATCTTAACTGGACGCTCCAGCTTCCATGAACTTGAACTGTTAAAAACTGAACTTGTTCTCTTTAAAAGTGCAGGAATGAGCTTGCACAAATGGTGTTTCTCGCATGCAAAACAGTGAGTCCCCTGCTTTAAATTTTGATCAGTTAATTGAAGAGACTGTAAAAAGTTTGGATATTAGTTCTTCAGACACCTTCTGTTTCAAAGTTTCTTTTCCTACCAATTCGATCTTCACGAAAAGAATGTTCTTTCAGGTCGCACGCCTATTTGACTTGACCCTCTTGGTTTTTTAGGATCTGTTATAAGTAAAGCCAAATTCTTCATGCAAAAATTATGGCTACTTAAATTAGATTGGCATGAGAAACTACCGGTAGCAGTTTCCAGTGAATGGATTTCCTATATCAAATCCTTACCAGATTTAGAAAAGCTCAGGATCCCAAGATTTGTCCTATTAAAGAATCCTGAAAGAATCGCACATCTTGGATTCGCCGATGCCTCGAAAAAGGGATTTGCAGCTGTTGTACAATAAAAGCTCTTTATTCGCGGGGTATATGTTCCATAAATATGCCACTAATACAGAAACCGTGAATTCGGAATGGTAATTTATAGGGGATACGTACTTTGGTACAAAATAATTAAAAAAACAAAACAAATACACTGATTGAAAAAATAGCTCAACACTAGGAAGGAGCTGTGCTAGATAAACGAAATTTGTCAGGCTTCTTTATACATCTGAAAGATGACGTTGATTCAAATTTCGAGCTACGCGCGTAAGTGTGGCTACTATGAAGATGCAAATGAGGTTTGCTTTAAATAAGCGCTGTAAAGTTCGTGATCGTTATTTACAGTTGAGATTTGACGTAGTGGGTTAATGTTAGTCAAGAATGCCTCTGAGAAGACGAAGAAGCCATTATCAACAGCTCACTGAGTTTGAACGAGGTCGTGTTGTAGGGCTACGAGAAGGTATGTTTTCTTTCCGCGATATTGCTGAAAGACTTGGCAGGAATGTATCCACTGTGCATGAGTGGCAGTGGTCAAGGGAAGGTAATGCCTCAAGAAGACCAGGTTCCGGGCGGCCACTTGGTACTACTGAGAAGGAAGACCGTCGTATTCGGCGTATGGTTGTGGCTAATCGTACTGCGTCTGCAGCTGAAATTCGAGCTGGAGTTGGCACCACAGTGACACAACGAACTGTTACAAATCGGTTACTTCAAGGACAGCTCCGAGCCAGACGCCCTGTACAGTGCATTCCACTGACTCCAAACCACTGCCGTTTGCGACGTGAGTGGTGTCAAGCTAGAGCTCATTGGAGGACGGAGTGGAGATCTGTTGTGTTTTCTGATGAAAGCCGGTTCTGCCTTGGCCGCAGTGATAGCCGTTTGTAGGTTAGAAGGAGGCCAGGTGAACGCCTGCTAGTGACCTGTCTGCGGCCTAGACACACAGGGTCTACTCCTGGAGTTATGGTTTGGGGAGCAATTTCGTATGACAGCAGGAGCACTCTCGTGGTTATCCCACGCACCCTGACTGCAAATTTGTACGTCAGTCTAGTGATACAACTTATTGTGCTGCCATTCATGAACAGCTTTCAAGGGGGTGTTTTCTAACAGAATAACGCTCGCCCTCATACCGCTGTTGTAACCCAACATGCTCTACAGAGTGTCGACATATTGCCTTGGCCTGCTAGATCACCAGATCTTTCTCCAATCGAGCACGTATGGGTCATCGTTGGACGACAACTCTAGCGTCATCCACAACCAGCATTAACCGTCCCTGCATTGACCGCCCAAGTGCAACAGGCATGGAACTCCATCCCACAAACTGATATCCGAAGCCTTTACGACACAATGCATGCACGTTTGCATGCTTGCATTGAAAATTCTGGCGGTTACACCGGTTACTAATGTACCAATATTTCACATTTGAAATGGCTCTTCTCGCCAATGGCTCTACCTGTGATCTTGAAACTTTAATCAATTAAATATGTTACCTGGACAAATGTATTCCTAAAATTTCATTACTGTACAATAATTTTTTCTTGGTGTTGGGATTTTTTTTCCATCAGTGTATTAGAAATAGGAAGAACTCACGTAAGGCATTCATATTTCAAATACAACAAATATTCTTTTCTATTTTATTCTGATCATCTATAAGGATGTGTACTTGCAAAACTTTTTAAATATGTTTAAAAGATATCATGTTTCTACAAATCAACAATTAATTAATATAAGATTAAAGTAAAATAATAAGTGTAATATTAATTATTACTCACCTCATACAAAGTAAGTTTTCATATAAGATATAATATTTTTAGATCTGTCTTGCAACTGCTCTGATTGAAGCAGTTAACTGTTTGTTTTGAGAGGAGAGGAGAGGGGAAATAACTGTTTTGTAGAGAAGGAGGGGTTTTTCCTTCTTTGTATATGAACCATTGAGATATTTAACCAATAGAAGCTGAAGGGATCGTGTGATTATACAACTAAATTCCCCTTGGTCATAAATTTACGATTGTCAGCTTGTTTTAGCCCCCCTTTTAACAGATGGGGGGCATTATCAAAATACAAGAACTTGGTAAATGTTTCAGTGTACAAACAAGATATTGAGTTATAGTAGTTTACAAAGAAGATGACAGTCCTCCGTTCTGGACTCCTCAGTTCAAGATCTCTCTATTTAGGTCTTCTCCTTTCTTCGATTGATTCAATAGTGCTGCTTCTCGATTGATTCACACCGTCGCTTCAGGGATAGTGGTGGTTTTGACGGGGCAACCGCCCTGTTTTGCAGGGCTATCCCCAGTGTCCTGGTCTGTAATGTCATGGCAACCTAACTGCCTCGAACTGTTTGCTGTATCTGGTAGAATCTGTAAGTGGTCCTTACGGTCTGGTTAAGGTGGCGGCGAGTAAGGGTGGGAGAGTAGGGTCTCGTCCAATGGCGTGCGTCCATCAGCTTGATGTTTTCATTGGTTGTCCAAACTAGGAGCGTTGTGAGGCCCAGAGAGAGTAGGATTTAGGTGGTAGTGATTGAGGCTAGATTATTGTTTGAATTGGACTAATCCTGTGATTAGTAAGAGGAGGGGGGAGGTTCGATTCATGAGACCTCTGAGGGTAAGGAGATTTGTTTTTAATCGGCTATAAGCACATTTCGCGGCCTTTTCACACCGCCGCTTCAGACAGCTGGCCCTTTTTGTATACCGGCTGGAGGCGGGGCTAACATCTTCTGGACCAATCAGAAGCATTCTGGATGTATCTCGGCTCCTAGTGGACGGATCGGGAAAATTCTCGATGTTTCGGTTACTTTCCATTTTGTCTCCAAATTCGTCGCCAAGTCCTGGGACCTTTGACGTCACATCCATTTACTATTCAATACATATTACTGTAAATCTCCCTTCCTTACAATGACAGAATTAGAGCCGGAAAGCAAAACCACAGGTTCGTAACAATATATTGCTATCAGACAGACAAAGACTCAAATTAAAAAAAAAAAAATAACGATTGCAAATTAAACCTATAAAAATGTAATTTTAAGCACGTATCTGCATGAAATGAAATAAACATGAAATATGTTTTTTTCTATAAAGAAAATGTAAAGAAATTTTTTTGTGACTGTTACAATATTATCAATTAAATAAATCAGCTTTATTTAAGACAAATATGGTTTAATATATATATTTATATATTCAATTCAAGGTCCAACGGCTAATTTATAAAACTTTAATAATAGAAATGCATCTATAAAAAGGCTATAAAAGAAGTAAAGAACTATTTATTATGTAACATGAGACTATAAATGCTTCAAAAAATGAAGAATGTTTAGCTTTTAAATAAAAAAAGATAAACTTCAATCAACCGAGTCTCTAAAACTGACTGATTTTTGAATAGTTGAAGATCACTATTCAATAAAAACGGGTAATTTTAAAGAGCTTCATCGAAATTCCAAAGATGATACCCCAACCAGCATACAGGATTTCTCAAGACTGATTGGCCTATATGGTTTTAATAAAATTTTCCTTTCTTACAATTAATGTTTTAATTTGAGAATCAAATGATGTCGACATTCCCATCATATAACTGAAAATATTGATTCATGTGTAAAAAATGAAGGAAATGCATTGCACAATAAATTGAGTTATTTAAGGCTTCTAAAAGAGTAAAAACATTGATATATCATTGTTCGAAGATTTTTCCCGAGGAAGCATAGGAAGACATGAGTACAAATAATAACTGAATATGTAAGCAAGATTTTTTACATTTATTAACAACGTAGAGCCTATTGATAGACAAAGACAGCTAGTATTTCAAAATAAAGGGCAGGAATTGCTGGTTATTTCCCTGTCAAGTCGTTTCATTTGTAATTTATATATAATTGAAGGAAATCATTTATAATCAATTATTTAGAAAGTAAAATATTGAAATAAAACATTTAATCCTGTAGACAACTTTTAAATAACAGTGTACACTTAAAATAAAAATTTATCTTAAGTAATAAATGAAAGTTCACCAGTTTAAATGTACTTAAATAATAGCTTATTATGTATGATGTTTTTTTTAAATCAAATATATTTTCGATTTTTTTCTGTCTTTTTAAAAATCCTAGGTTAGAAAAAGAATTGTGGATTCAAAATTGAATTTGAAACATCTTATCCGCTCGACTCTCTCATATCAGGGTACGTTACAAGGAACCTTTTTTTTTTCACCTCATTTAAAGCAGGAAATAGAGTTATTCCACCTCTCCTTTCATGCAGAAGGAGAGTTTGCCTCTTTCCCCCCAGATGGATACCCAAAGGGTATAATCAATCAATGCCATTCATTATTTGGCGGGAATATATTAGAAAACCAGCTTGTAGTGAACAGATAACAGACTAGCATGAGATCACCAAATTGATGGTTGTGTATTTACGATTACATTAATTTGCAAAAAATATGAACTAAATGCCATTTTTTTTTTAAATTTTAAAGTAAAGGTTTATGGAGAAAATATTCGATTTTGTTTTTTAGATGAATCTTCTGAAAATTCTACTTCCCAGTCTCTTCTACCTATAATATGATCTTCGATTTGGCCGTGCAAAGAAAGGAAAATCCTTCATCTGGTCAATTTATTATTATTATTTTCTGAATCGAAAGAAAGTATTTTAAATGCAGTGTGAATCCTTCATACAACAACAGAAGTGGTGCTGGAGAAAAAATTAATAATTCATCAATCGTACAGTGTGTTAGAACTATTTACTATTACTATTTATTAGATAAATTATATACTGTATTATCTTCTGTTAATAATCTTTCCAGGATTTGCTGACGCAAATGGAACGAAAGAATTTAATTATTTTTTCAATGCAGAATTATAAACAATCTACTGGAAGAAAAAGAAACGAACTCTGTAAATTTATGGAATATTTCTTTAGTTTCACTGGAAATAATGCCCATTTCAAAAAATATTTTTTAGATGAATAATAGTTATGAAACGAAACTATTTAGTAACATTAGTAAATTACTGAAGCTTCTGTTAATTAGTAAGATTACAGTCTTGTCTCCAAAGAAATATAGAATTATATCAATTATTTTACTCTTGGAAAAAGATTTACAGTTCATGGAAATATATTTACAAACTAAACGTTATTAAATGAGAATAAACAGTAAGTAATATTTTTCAATCTTTTTCTTTTAATTTGATATTTTTTCATCAGCTTTTTCATTAATTATTAATATAATTTCCGGCATAACTTATTATAAATCAATTTTTCAATTACCGATTTATTTTCACTATTCATTCAATAATTTCATACTTTCACTCAAAATTGCCTGAAAGAGCATTCAAGTTATTTAAGTAAATCGTGCATGAGAAATACCACTCCTTCTTGTCTTATTTTAATCCATTAATTTATATTTACAATTCATTATTTCTTGCTCTTATTGATAAATTCTTTGCTTTAATCAGAACGCTTTATTATTTACTAAACATGCGCAGTGATACATCATTTGCGAATCATGTATCCACCGAGAAAGAGACATCACCTTCTCTGTGCATGTATCAATACACTACAAAGAATACTTTACTGCGTGTATTACATCACGCAGGGTTTATCACAGAGAGCTGTGCAGAGATTAGCAGTAACTGGTTTGGCGATAGAAAAGGTAAACAAATTGGCGTCTTATGTACCATCCACCGATTAAGCAAGTGCCCTCTTATATTCATGCAATTTCAACATTTAGCAGCATCTCTGTGTGAGTATGGTACTGAAAACGTAGAAAAATGAAATTAGCACATAAATGGGAGATGATATGAAGATTGCTTTAAGTTATATATATTTAAAATACTGATATTACAGATCCAGTCTGTTTTAATTATGAAGGAATCTTTGAAGCCGTCCGTTTGATTATGTATTAGATACTATGCTTCAAATCCTACATTAAAATTACCTTACTTTATTGAAACTATAATTTTGCTTATTAAATTTTGAAACTATGTGAAGTTAAAAGAAAATAAGAACTGAATCTCGTAAAATAGCTGAATTATTATTAAAGAAACTTATCAAAACTTAGTTTTTATTTTGAAACATGATTTAAAAAATTGAGCAATAACTAATTAATTGTGTAGGTATTTGAAACTTGAAATCGAAGTAACCCTTAATTGAAGGTTTTGATTCAAATTTACCGGGAATGATATGTAAAATCATTAATTTTGCTGTGCATGGAGTTTTCAGGAATGAAAAAATAACTTAATATACAATATTATTGTATACTATTTTGGCATTATCAAAATTTTACTATTATTAATTTCTACCAATGCTCATTAACCCTGATATTAATTACGAAACAAAAAAAAAAAAGGAGAAACAAATGTAGTAATAAGATATATTTAAAATATTTTTTTAACTTGCTAGATTATTGTGTTCGATTAAAAAGTATTACATTTTTAAATTTAAGCTTTAATTGTTTAATTCTATAATGATTAAAAATTAGAAGATGGGTGATTGATAACTAACAATTAAATAGAAACAGTGATTGAAAACAACTAAATAATAAGTCAAATAAATATAATAATCAATACTTATTGTCGTTGAATCAATAGAGCTTTCTTCAGAAGACAAGTGAAACAGTTATTTCTTTAAAAAAAGTTTATAATATTTATGAATTGTGATATAATTTAAGAAAATCCATGGTTGGAGTTCTTATATTATTTAAATTATTTATAAATTTCATGTTAGTCATTTATTTAATTCCATGTTTCATCATATTTTTAGAATCTTCACAAAATAAATAAATAATTAAATTATTAGGATTTCTAATGGTAAAATAAAGAATATGAGAAACTGTAACTTGAAGGATAAGAATATGTAGTTGATTTACAGAATATTTGATTTTGTTATTTTTTTACCTATTACTATGATGAAGTGGCAGGTAAATGCTGAATTGCCAAGTTACTTTTTAATGCATTATAAAAATTTGATTGTGTATCAAAACAAAAGATTTTTTAATACTTGTTGTTTTATATTATTTTTTAAGTGTTTTTGATTATTGTGCTATAATGTTGTTAATTTCTGTTTTTTATACTTCAATTTTGTTGTATTTCTTTCAAAATAGGAAATATGGAAGCAAAAAAAAGAAAAGAAATTCCAGATAATTTAGAAAACTTATCAAAGGAAGTATGTTTTGTTTATGTATTTTTTGGTTTTTATTTTAAAGCATGTGAGATATTGAAAATGCCTTGTACTTTTAAAAGTTATGTATGTGACATAATTTTGAGTAAATGAAAAGAGTACAGGTTAAGATTTTAACTTCAATTTATTTTTCCACAACAGAACTTGGAGCAAACCAATGAAAACACATCAGTTTACATTGAGAAACGTGAATGAAGGTCTGAGTAGTTTTTCCTTTACTGTTTTTACTGAAATTCTTATAGAAATTTCTTTGATTTGTGCTAGTTTAGGGAAGGGAATCTTAGGTATCTTTGGAAGGTATGCTGTAGATATTAGCATTTCCTCTCTTCTCTTGTACCATGAGAATTAGAGACTCAGCAATTTTTTAGAGTGCATGTTAGAAATAATTAAATAAAAAGTGGAATTTGGATCAGAATGTAACAGGAAATTCTTTAATAAATTATTATAGGCTAATTTAAGATAAAAAAGACTGGAAATCAATAAGAATTTTAGATTAAGAGATATCATAACATTTATACATTAAAAAATTATGATTAATGACATATTAATCATAAATTTTTATTTATTTATGTTCAAGCTGAACTTCTAAAATACACCCATTTTAGCTTTATCGTGGAAAAAAAAAAATTAATGCTAATATCTATCAGGTATTGAAAATTTATTTCCTACCTACATCTATATGTATCTCTTTATGTTTAAAAAGAAAAATTTCATATATGCTGATGCTAGTTTTTTTCAGCATATTAATTTAAATTAATCTTTTTAGTATGTGGCTTTATGCAATCTTGGTTTTATTTTAGACAAGTTTTGTCTTATAATCACTTATAACTGATTACTTAGAAAAATTTAATATTATGAAAATGATTTATTGAGAAAAGCCTTTGAAAAATAAAATTATTATTTATTACATTAGTTTTGACATTATATCTTTAATTTTGTTTAAAATGTTTTATTCTCTTAAAGATATATCAAAAAACAATACAAATATGTAGATGAGGATATTTAACTAAATATTTCTTATTTCCCAGAAAGTAAGTTAATGGTGAAATTAGTGTGACAACACAGTCTGCTCTTTTGTCTGAGAAGTCATATGTGTTGCCTTTAATGGGAATTATTATTATAAGTTAGTCATACAATATTTTCAAATTTACTATTTGCAGAAGCTAGATCATTTAGTTCGCTATTGAAAATATGATAGAGTAAAAGTTATTCTTCTTATTCTACTGCTTGTATAGGTTATTGTACTGAAGAATATTTGAAAATTATTGAAATTTGTCTGTAAAAATTTTTTACCTTAGTAAATGTATTTTTATTAAAAGTTTACTAATTTATTTTCTAATGCTCTAAAAATATTTCAAAGAGCTTAGAGTTTTTGATATTAATAAGTTTTTTAAAAACTGATTTATGAATTTCTCCTTGCTTATGAATTTTATCAAGCAAAGAAGTAACAACTGCTTGGGAATATTTTGATTTTTGTTTTCCTTATTTTACAGTTTTTTGAATTAAAGATTATCAAAATGAATTGTTAAATCAATAAAAATATTTGATAGAAGTGAAATTACTTTCTTCTATTAAATAAAAAAAAGTTATTGCTGCTATTTGTGAAATTATATTAATGTGTTATAATACCTTCATTTTTTTGATCTATTGAGGTAATTTTTTAATTGTATTTTCTTTAATATATTTTTATGTCAATATTGTGTAAATGTAAATATTTCTCCTGATTGTTTTTATTTACTATAATATCCATAAAAAAATCATTTTTATTGTTAATTTCAGGAATTAATATCTATTATTAAAAGTTTAAAAGGACAAGATGTAAAAAAATGCAATAAAACTGCGACAAAGAAAGGAAATGATGTATTTGATTTTAGCAGGTAATTACTTTTTGAACCTTCTTTTTAAATAAAAATTAAATGACTGATACCTTTGTTCAGCTTTAAATTGATGTACACAAAAGCAATTCTGTTTATGGCTAAAATTTCAATCATATACAGTGCACAATGAAGTGCTGTTATTATTTATACCTAATTTATGAATTATATTTTAAATTCTTGTGTTTAGTAGAATTTTTAAAATTGAATTAGAGTTTATTTTATGCAATTTATAATTGCACAGCAACTCTCTGCTGTTTGCAATTGTAGCAAAGTTTTCAAAAGAATTTCTATATTTATATGAGATACCTAAAATGATAAGATCTTTTCTAAATGGAATTGATTTCCACTTCAATTATATTTAATTTATTCTATTTGATATCACTTATAAATAAGTATATTGATTGTGATAGTATAACTGAGGCTCACCAAAATAAATCTTGCTGATTCCATTATTCTTTCTTTTAGTAGTATGTTGAATCACACTACTTCTGAAACTTTCTGAACATAATGTATAATCTAATTCTAACATACTTTTTTTTTCTATTTTGCTTACATGGAATCTACTTGAGTATCTAATTAATAATAATGCTGATAATAATAATATCTATCTATCTTTAAAAAGAAGTATTTGGAGGATTCTATATTTCTTGTAGATCTTTGTCAGTATTTATATTGTAAATTAGTTTCATGTAAAGATGCAGAAATAAAGATATCATAAACTATTGTGTTTTTATGATATCTTTTGTTCATCTATTGCTATATATAACAATAGTATTACACATATTTGTATATTAATTACATGACATTGATAAACATAATCATATTTTTGTTAGAAAGAACCTATTAACATATGATCTTAGGTGATTAACCCTCCAAGCAGCGGAGACGTTTTTTTCTGGAAGGCACATCCCCTCCGAAATGGGCGTAACCGTGTTTTTTCGCTCTGTTCAGTTGTTTCCGAGACGGGCGCAAACGGTTTTTTCCTACTTTCAGTTGAAGCGTCGAAAAGGGCAAAGACGTGTTTTTTCTTCTGTGCCGTCCCCCTCCGTTAATGACCTTCTTGTCATTGATAGATTACTTTACGATAACCCCCTAAAGAGAGCCGCCTAGAAGCACTTAGCGGTCATAAAAGAATTCCTTATCGTTAAATGATTTAAGTAGGAAGTATTTCATGTGTTTTTCGGAAACTTATGAGAAAAAAAAATCTTCTCACTAAATTTCACTTACCAAAATAATAACTTAAGAACTTCTTCCTTAATAAAGAAAAATATTTCTAAATATATTTTCCAGTAAAATGTTGCTATTAAACAATTTTAAAATACGTCTAACGCCTTCAAAAAATAACAAAAATAAAAGGAATTTATTTTATATATTTATTTAACTACTTTGCCTCAAAATTCATGACATGAATACGTTGACAGATTTTCAGTTAAGAAATCAAGACTGTTAGTTAAAATTTAATTTTTGGCGTAAAAATGTTTCTATTTTCTTTTTCATTTAAAAAAAAATAAATACGGCATAAAGACTTGCAAGAAATTTCATGTTTTAATTTAATTATTTGTGTTTAAATTACTTTTTTTTGTGTTTTATTTAATTTAATTCTCAGTAATGTAAATTTATATTATAGCTTCCGAATCAAAAATTGTAATATATTTATAATAGCCATATTGTTAAATTCGTTTTTTGTAAATCGCGAGAAGCAAAAATCACCAAAAAATTAGAAAACAAAATAAACAAAAAAATTAACATAAACAACTGGTCCTGGATTTATAAAATTTGGTACATAATTACTTCCAGACCAATAAATAATCAATAATTAGAATCTTTTTTAAAATTTTAATTTTTTATTTATTAAATCTTAATTTAAATTTAATCAAGCAGAAAAGCTTATTGGCAATTGTTGTGTCACATTAAAATTCAAAAGATTAACTTTCCAAAGACAAAATTTTCGTTTTTGGGACAATTTTTATTCCGGTTTTATAAACAATTTAAAATTTCAGAAATAATTTGTAACATTTCTTTTTTATAGAAATGAAGTTGAAATCAATTTTGTTAATTTACCGTAACATTCCGTCATTACTTTCTTAACGTTGAAAAACAATATCTGCTTTTTTTAAACAGTAACTTCAGTTAAAATTTTTAAGAACTTTTTAATGGCTTATTTAAACAACACGATGTACGGAATCTTTCACATGATATGCCATTATTGATGAAATCAAGATTAACGACATCATAAAGACTTTGATGATTATTGAATGAATGTTTTAATGAGCAATTTAAAATATTTAGGAAACTATTTTAAAAACATGATATATGAGATACTTTATATACATTGCAACTAATCCCAATTCGAAATAATAGTTCTCTAAAACTATTTTTAAAAAATTCTATAATTTCAAATGATATCATACTTATAGTTTCAGAATATTTGCAAAGATTAAATTTTGAAAAGAAAAAAAAAATCTTACATTTTAGTGACTCATTCTGGAGTATCATGAAGAAATAGGAATCGTCAGCGCAATGATTATAATCAAATGAACCTTAGCTTGAAAATAGAAATAAAACGCTCAATGCAAATTAAATTTTCACTACTTTATTAAATTTAATTTCGGATTTATACCTGATTCTGTTAGTGATTAATGTACTGTATTCTATACATTAATCTCTGCATTATTTCTGCATTCAGTACGTTCTTAATAAATCACTCAAATAAGCTGTAGATTTTTGAACAATATATAAATTAAACAAATGGTATTTAAATATGAAGAACTTATTCTCAAAAATACTTCAGTTTTTTTCAACATCAGATTCTTTGAATTAGAAAAACATTACACAATTTGTTTGAAGAATCAACCCAAAATTTTAGTTGAATATTAGTAAAATTAATTTTGAAACTTGCTTAGTTGCTACAAACATGCTCTTGTTATCATCCCCAATAGCCTTAATTTCGGTTTATATTATGTTTTGCTTTGATATCATTTAAGAATATGACAAGTACGAAATTATTTAATGTGGAACATTCGATTCATACACTTGCACATTCTGTCATTCAGAACTTTAAAAAAATGTGTCTATCTGTTAACTCTGATATTTTCAAAGATAAATTCTAAGATATATTGAGCTGAAGCACTGAAAAGTGTTTTCTTGCCAAAAGCGATATATGATTTAAAAACAAAACTGTATTTAAACTGACAAATAACTTTTTATTCAAAACAGGTAGAAATATATTAAGTAATTTTTTTTAATTATATTTTTAAAAAATCACAATTTATATATTTTTACAAAGAAGTTTTGATTTCATACAAATATTTAGATAACTAAGACTATAAGACCTTTACATATAAAATAAATCACGAATACTACTGTGAGAGTATTGCAATTAATATCGCTTCATATCTCACTAAAAACTGATTTCATCAGTTTAAAATATTCAAAAATAATTAGTGAAAAATTTCTTTTCTTTCCTTTCAAATTCTTTTGAAAATTGTCTTACAATTTTGAGTTAGAAACAAAAATATCCTATTAATATTAAATGCAAAAACACCTTAAGTGATATTTTCCAACATTTATATAAATTCCAAAAGCTTTAAAATGCAGCTTTGAAAAGTCTGTCAAAGGATTATCGAAGCATATGCTTCTCTATGAAAGAGTAACGGCATTAATTGGTGTGATGTTATAATTAAGATGTAAATTTTTCACCTCTCAATGAAAAAGATATCTTAAATTACGTCTCTAAAAATAAATTATAGGAAACACAAATTTTGAAAATTATATGCACTCTGAAAAAAGAATAGTTATTTACATTAAATATTACTTATATAATATGCAGAAAAAGTGTAAATGTGTAGCATGACTTTAGCACATTTATGTTTCTAAATGCTTTTCTTCTTATATATATATATATATTTTTAAGAAAAAGACAACTAATAGCATAGTGCCTTTTGTAAAAATGTTGGAATAAATACAGATATGAGATAGTCAATCTAATGATATAAAAAATTTAGTTTACAAATTTAAGACCTCTATGCAAAATATTTTTTCCCTTTTAAAGATATGAATTCATATCCCCGTTTAATTCGAAATTACATATTGCTAATATGAAAAAAAAGTTGGTGAGTAAAGAAGGGAGGGGAGGGAAGTGGTCATCAGTAAGATAAAATAACCAGATAGATTGCAAACCAGTCTCCCCACTGGGTTAATGGGAACCCCGCAGCTGAGAAAGAGGGGAAGTGAAAAATGCTCTTTTATTTTTCGGACACTGTCTCGTGTGAAGCTGATATTTTTTTGAAGCAACCTATTGACGGATAGAGAGAAATTTTTGAGAAGCCATACTCAGAATGACTGGGTGCCCGGAGGGTTAGGCATTCAATTACAGATAATACATAGAAATTCACATTTTATTTTAGGGTTTATTGTTTATTTTTATAGTTATTATTTATTCAGTTTAGTCCTGTATAGTAATATTTTTTAATTATTTTATAGTACGTTACTTAGATTGTAATAAGAATGTTCAGTTCTTATATTTTTTTGAGTCTTCATTTTTTTTATAGAAATTTAATTATCAGATTTCTTGATCACTATTTCAAAATCTAATCCCCTTTCTTTCTTTTAAATCATAAATTTTAATAATATTGTCGCGAAGAGGAGATGAATGTGTTGAAGCTGACGAGAATAAACACACGCAAGCTCAACTCACGATTCTTTTTATTGATCTGCCTCATTTCAAAACTACTTATATACACTTAAAGGACCTTCTAGAATTTGAAGGCCCGCAGAAAATTAGGAATAAATTTACATTATACAATTTGTATAATTAACACAAAAAAAATGACAAATCAAAATTGAAACAGAAATGAATTAAAAGTTCCCATAGTAACTTGCTCCTCTTGTACTCGAACCCGCGATCATCACATTACGAATCTTGTGCTCTACCGAGTGAGCCATCGGGGCGCTTGGTTAGGAACAATTTTCGCTTCAATATTATTGCAACTGCAATAATGGCAGTTTGCTATGAAGGAATAAAATAAATTTCTGTAACTGTATTTTGTTTCTTTTATATGTCAAAACATTTTTTTAAAGTCAAATACTAAAATAGTTTATTTCTAAATAATTATGGTATTATTTTTGCTTAGGTATAAAAAACGTCATGTGGCTCTTAAGTTCTTGTATCTTGGATGGGATTATTGTGGATTTGCCGTTCAAACACATACAGAAAAAACTATAGAAGAACAGCTATTTAATGCTCTAATGAAAACAAAACTTTTAGAATCAAGAGAAACTTCCAATTATCATCGTTGTGGACGTACAGATAAAGGTGTGTCTGCATTCTCTCAGGTTAGTTTTTAGAATTCATTGTTTATGAATTTATAGCTATGCTTAGTAAATCCTTGAAGTGAATGCAGTTTTCTTATTCTCAAATTTAATAGCTTATTTTCTTCCTTTTTTTATAAGATAAGAATTTCTTGATTACATTAAGAATATTTGGAAAACTGCATTATGTTTTCATAATTTTTAAATAGATATTCTTACACTTTTCTGTGATATCTTTCAAATTATAAAAAAATGCTGTGGGATTATATATGTGTTAAAAATTTTTTAGTACCTTTAATGCATTTATACTGTAAGGGAGAAAAACAGTTAAATAACATATTAATCATACATTGAAATAAATTTATTGGATATAATTAATTTCTCAGAAATGTTTTGAATCATTATATTTTTCTTAAATATTTTAATATTCTGACATTGAAAAATTAAATACACTCTTACTATCTTATTATTTTCATTACATCAATGGGGGTTGGAATACTTTATTACAAAAGTTCTATTCTAAAACTTATTTTGCTTTCAATTCATTTGAATTCATTGCTTAAAAAATTTGTAGAGAATGTGAATTTATTTTTTTAAGTACATTATAAATATTTTAAGAAAGTTTTGAAATTATTTATTAAAAAATATATTTCTAAATAATAATAATAATAATAAAACACTACATCTGTTTAACAAACTAGAAAATTTTTAAAACAAAACCTTTTATAATTGAAATTTCATTTATTGTTTGTCAAAGTGAAAAATTATTTACAATTTAAAAATATATTTGAACATTTGTGAATGAATAAATTTGTTTGCTTTTTAATTTGTCTTACATTTTAATAACAACTGGACTCACTAAGGGTTTTCAATCATTAATTTTATTGAAATTTTTATAAATTAATTTTTAGATAAGTGAAGAAAAATTCATGATGTTTTTGGTAAATCTTATAAAATAGAGTAATTGCTATTTGATAAAATTGTTTGTTTGTTAAAGAGGTAAAACATTTAAAATTATATCCAACCATTTGTTGATTCCGAGTTCATTTTATTTATTTGGTGCTATCTTTGCAAATATAATAGAAGTCTCTTTAATTTTATAAAAGTTTGCTGAATTAGTTAAGATGCTTGAGTTCTTGTTTAACAAGTATTTTCACAGCTTTAAGCTAATTTTTTTATAAGTTAGTTATCTTAAGAATTTAATGTTTTTTTTAATTTCATATTTTTTAAAAAAGGGTGTATAATTTTTATAGAAATTTTTAATTACATCAGTATTTTTCTCTTAAATATTATTCTTCAGACCATTGGACCTTGTATTTGCCCCGTGTTTAACTATTAATTGAAATCATTAGTAGTACTTGTAATAAAATTTTTATTTTTTAAAACCATTCATTATTAATTTATTTAGATTTATAAAGAATCAAATAAATAATACTATTTTTTATTTAGAAGTTCCTGGATTCTGTATTTATTAATCTAAAAGGTATTTGATGAAAATTATTCTACTTAGGTTATTTCACTTGACCTACGAAGCAACTTGCTTCATGGTAAAGGTATTATTACATCTGATGACTTTAATGAAGAAAGCCATAAAAGTAAGTAGAAATGAAGTAATGAATAATTTTTGTAAATTTCAGTGTATATTAATAACAGATCTATACATGATAACAAAGTATAAAGTAATATAATTATTGTATTCAGTCAGTATTATTCTGATATAAGAGAACTCATTTATAAATGAATTGACAATAAAATAAGTATCAAAGAATAAAATATTTCAGCTTTATTAAAAAAAGCTAGTGTTCTGAATAATTTGCTCTATTTAAATCCAGAAGAAAAGTCAATTTTGTGGAAATGATATGAAAAGTACAGTGAACATATTCCCTTCTTAGTAATTAAATAGTGCAGTTATATAATTAGAATAAAAAGATGAGTTGTACAAATATTTTGTTAAATTTGATGTAAGTGTGTCTGTTATACCTATTATTTTTTTGAGTAGATGAGATAGAATACAAGTTTACATGATTGAAGTGAGTTTTTATTATAGTTAACTGTTAAGAATAAAGTTTGGTTTTAGTGTGAACCAGCAGGAATGATCTCTCCAAAACTTTCCTACGCACTTCTTAATAAAAGTATTATCTTTTTTTTGTCTGGCATAAAACTTTTGTTGTTTGAGTAAGGCTATGAATGTTCAGATTTCAATTTTTAGGGTTTCAATTTGGATTTTGTAATCCGATAAAGAAAATAAATATGTATAAAAACTTTTTGATCGCTCATTGAAACAAAAATTCAATAGAGAACTAAAATTTTGCTAACAAGATCACATACCAATTGATTTAAGTTATATAATTTTTTCAATTATTTTTTTTACATAACATTTACAATTACCGAAGTATCAGTGTTATAGATTTAGTTCAAAATTTGTAACTATGTATTGAAATTGTGACTAATTTTTACCCTTTTAAGGGTAGAAACGATTTTTTTTTGGTGGGCATTGTTTCACATCCATTCAGGAAGACATTTACTTTACTTTTTAGATTCCTTTAAAAATTTCATTGAAATGCACATATTTGATGCAAAAACCACTTGCCAAATTTTATTGATCTAACTCAAAGCATTTTTTAATTATCATGCTAAAAGACAAATTGACTGGCATATGTATTGGCATATGCATGGAAAAATGTATTTTTGTATTTGTAAATGTATTTTTTAATAGTCATTTAATTCTCTCATGCAGCTATAAATGTCTTAAGCCCATAATACATTATATATCTAACTATCTGTCAGCTCCTGCAAAATGTCACCTTAAATTAAAGGGGAAATGATAAAACTGCAATTGATATATAAATATTTTTTTTATTGAAACCATGCATTTTTCAAAAATATGAGTATTGAAAAGAGAATCATTATGTGTACTACAGAATAATTTCCATAATTTATGTAATATTTCAAGAATTATTCAAAAAAGATTTCTTAGATCTATCATAAAATTCAATTTCTAGTGAACCTTAAGAGAGAATTCTCTTATCAATATTTTTTTTCAATGTATAAAAATAACTCAAAAAATTATTAAACTAAATTTTATGCAGTCTTTTAGCTCTAAGGAGGCATATTCTAAGAAATATTTTTGACGTTTAAACTTTCAGATAAATAAATGAAGATTTCTATCTTCTGCTTGGATGGAATATGATTGACTTTTGAAATTTTGAATAGAATGGTTAATAACCAGTATTTTCATTCTCAGGCCAATGAGTCACGAGGAATCCTGGATGCTATTTATTTTTGGAATGAATTGGTTTAAAATTGTCCACTTTTATTGAATAGTGAATATTCAAATATTTATAATGAGTCAATTTTAGAGATTGACTGAGTTGATTGATATCTTTTTATTTAAAATATTAGTGTTTGAAAAATGTGAAATGCTTCTCAAAGAAAAAGATCCAGATAAGGCTAAACATTTTTAACTTACTAGAGCTTTTATAAATTCGTTACATAAAATATAATTATTTATTACATTTAGAACATCTTTATACATGTATATCTATTATTAAAGTTTTGCAAATTAGCCGTTTGGCCTTGAATTGAAAAGATGCATATTAAACCACGTTAGTCTTATGGCTGAATTTTTAAATTAATAATTCAGATTTTGTTAAAGTCTTAAAAGCTGCTTTACATCTTCATTTTAGAAAAAATTGTATTTCATATTTATTTCATTTCATACAGACATGTGCTGAAAATTACCTTTTTATACATTTCATTTACAATAATAGTTTATTTTTTTAATTCATCAATATGATGGCAATGCATTGATAAAAACTAATTTTTTCCCTTCTACTCACAATACATAATAAATAATATAAAATTTTATTTTTATTTTGTATAAAATATATTGTTGAAAAATATGGTTAAAATATTACTTTAAAAATTCATTAAAACTTGAAACTTTTTATAGATTAAAGTATTGATGCCATTGAAAAGATTATTATTTTAGCCTTAACTGGATGAAAAAATCGGGATGTAATTTGTGCAATAATATTTACAGAAGTTATGGTGAGAAAATGAAATTTCCCTTGATTTTTAATTAATTAAAATTCTGAAAAAATGACTCTGAGGTGTACATTTTTGCCCCCCAAAGTATAAATGTGCCAAATTTGGTAATTGTAGGTCTAATGGTCTAGTCTGTAGAATGCTAAAACATACACTTACATTGAGCTGTATTATAAGTATAGAATGTTGTATTTTATTGAATTTCCTATTATTATTGTGTTATATTGTTTTCTATTAGTCACACTTAATTCATCGTTGATGATCTTTGATAGGATTTTTTTTTCTGTATCATTGGAAGGTTTTGTGGCATTGTTAGTTTTGTGATTGTAGAATTATTGTTGGAGGCTTGATTCTATTGGTGATTTATTGTTTAAACAAACTTCTTGTGTTAGTTGAATTTATCATAAATCAGAATTTTGGTTATAGATATGTTATGGTTTTTCAGACTAAGCCCTCATTTACTCGAGCAGTTTTATTTTAAAAAGTTCTTGCACACCTATCAATAAACGATTTTTTGATATATAAATCATTTAGTCAAAATATTCAAAGCTTTTTTTTTCTTTGCAATAGCTATTCTTTCTTGCAAATAGGAGAAATTACTCCCCCCTTCCTTTGTTTTCTCTAATTTTATCCATTTATTTAAAAAGAATTAACTTGCAGTTTCTGAATATTTACTCTACATTAGCTATGAACTCGGAAGTATGTGAACTCAAACCACTAGACCTAAAAATGTTGAAAGAAGCATACTTAAGAAATATGTCACATAATAAGTGTTTATAGAAAAGACAGATTTATGGCAAAATAATATAGCAAAAAATGAGCATTTTAAATTTAAAAAAATGGAGAGGAGGGGGGAGGTTGTAAATGAAACAAATTCACACGATAGAATTTTAGTGAAACATTTGAGTCCAAAAAGTTTATTATTTTGAATGGTTCTTCTTTATTTTTGCTTTGTTATGAAACATTAATATAAATTGTGCATTTAAAATAAATGTATTTAATTTCTTCTTGATATTAAAATAAAAAAATATTTATTGATTATTTTTGAATTGTCATTTTTAATTATAATAATATTATTCATTCTGCTAAATGTAATTAAACACTATTTTTGGAGAAGGATCGATACAATTTATTTTAAATTATTATTACTTTTTTTTTACATATTGTTGAAGCAATTTTATCAGCTAAAGATATAAGGAGATTACTTTCACACTGAAGAGCAAAAAATAATTAATTTGAATTTATTAGTGTATCAACAGAGATTATTAAATATTCATACTTCAATTCAGTTATTATATTTTAAATATGGGGGCTTAGGTTAAGGGAGAGTTTTAGAAATATATGTATTGTTGTAGTTATGTGTTAGTGATAATTTAAAAAGATTAGAGTTAGCTGCATTTCAGAAAACTGTAATAATAAAGGTTTTTTTTTTGAATTTTTTTTAAAAATATACTTTTTGTTGATTTGTAATTTATATTGTTATATCGCATTCAAGTAAATTTTAAAATCATTATGTACCATTATTTTTTGTAGAAAAATAATTTTAAGTTTTATTGTAGCTTTTGACAAGGAAATTGACTATCCGTCAATTTTAAACCGTGTTCTGCCTAGTGATATCAAAATCATTGCTTGGGCTCCAGTTGAAACTTCTTTTAGTGCTAGGTAAAATGACTATTACATTCTATTCATTCAATACATTGCTTTGTTGCCATTCCTAATATTTTAAAAAGTTAAATTTTTAAGTATTTTTGAAATTTTTGGTAATTTTACAAAAGTATTTTAGCATTTGAAAAATTAAAAATGTATTGCATTTAATATTATGTAGTTATTTAAAAATATAAATCAAATCGTAAAATATGGCATTTATGTTTTGCTGTTAGGTTTGATTGCAAGAGACGAACATATAAGTATTGGTTTCCTATTGGTAATCTGGATATTCAAGTAAGATATTTATTTTTTAAATTTTCTTAGCTTGATAAACTTTTGCCATTATTATAATGTTTTCTTGAAGTGTCTTGATATGTAATCAAATAATTTTAAACCATATTAAAAGTACTGTTTACTTATCAAACCTGAAATTTCTATCTTAACAAATTTTCTGAATTTGATATCTGTATGATTTATATAAAAATAAATGGATATTATTATTATTTTTACTCTTATAAGATCATCTTTATAAGAAAGTTTTTCTATTTTTTTAAATAAAGTTTTAAACAGAAATAGTATTTCACAAAGATATACAAAATATTATTTTCAAATTATAATTGGTTTACTAGTTAAAATTTAAATATAATCACATAGGCTGTTTATTTCATTATAAATAATCAATATCTGATTCACATAATGCCATAATAATAACATTTTTTAGAGAATTAATGTATGATATTAAAATATTAAATACTTTAAATATTAAAGTATCTTAATTAAGTTATGTTGAAAAGTGAATATGTTTTAAATAAACTACAGAATTCATTTTGTCACAAATATGAACTGTGTTGTTGATTTATATATATTATATAATATTTTAAAGTGATATGTATAATAAAATGTCTGAATAATGTCCTTTTAAAATATTATATATAAATAATATTACAAAAGCCTTACTTATATTTTTATTTAAGAAGATGCAAGAAGCAGCTTTAAAGCTAGTTGGTGAGCATGATTACAGAAATATATGCAAAATGGATGTTGGAAATGGAGTTGTGAATTATAAGAGGAAAATTTTTAGTGTTGATATAAAAGAGTTAATAACCAGGTAATTTTTTAAAAATTAAAGTGTGTATATATATATATATATGTGTGTGTGTGTGTGTGTGCAATGGTATTCTAACATCTAATTTAAATCCTAATAAATTTCTAAAACTTTATCTTAATTTAGCCCGTTGTAAATTCATTCTAAAATATTCTCTTATTTCTTGGTCCAATTCCTCTTTATCTATTTAATTAATTGAAGAAATGCTTTGTAAAATTCTTAGTCAGCGATTCCCACAGTGAGAGTGATTGATTAAAGTTACTGATCTAAACAAATAGTTTTACAAAATGATCCCTGTGTTTCCCCTGCTTTGAAAGTCACATGTTCATATATCCGTTTGAGAATCATAATAATATATTGGCTCTATAAACAATCTTTTCTCTATCAAAATATGCTATATGAAACAAGGGAAAATTAATTTCTCACTTTTTTGTCACATTTGCTTGTCTGTGCTGTTTCTAAATATGTATGCCTGCTTCCAGAGGAGGAATAAAGTGAAATTTAAAATGAAAAGTCTTCTTCAATGTCTTCAAACTTGCCATCCATTGCCAAAATGTTAAATTTTATATATATCTTGGTTTCATGTATGAATTGTATGTAAATTTAGTAGAACAAACTGGAAATTGTATTTTGTTAATATTATTAATATTTTAATGATTATGAGTTTGACTTAGTTGGTTTATTTTTTAGTGACAGCAGGCCTTATCAATTAGCAGAGCTTACAGTTGTTGGCCAGGCTTTTCTTTGGCATCAAATTCGCTGTATAGTATCATTACTTTTTTTCATTGGTCAAGGAAAAGAAGAATGCTGTGTAAGAAATCTATCTTATTTATGTTTTATTTTTTGGATTGAGTTTTTTCCCCCCTAAATGTTTTATACTAAAATATTAAAAAGCTGTATATTTTGTAATAAAGAGCTTTCCCAAGAAAACAAAAACTATTGTGTTAAAATAGAGCTCTTAATAAATATTTTATGTGAAAATATTTTTTTTTAATAATGATAATTTATCAGTGAAAGATTTCTGAAAGTAAGTTTTATTCAGTATTTCGTGACTCTTGAGAAAAAAGCTATTTTTATTGTTGGACTCTATTAAGAAAGTAAAATAATATATATGTATAAAAATCCTGTGATAAATTATTATTCTAGTTGTTAGATTCTTATACAAACCTTGTATAATTTGTTTTTATCTAAATGTTGAAAAAATATATCATATGGGAATTATGGTGCAGGTGAAATGATTTAAATTTTGATTATTTTTAATTGCTTTTTTTTTCTTTTGAGATTGTTGGTAAAATACTTTGAATTTTTCTGTCAGAAAAAATATTTGATTTATAAAAATGATCGTATAGGAGTTTGAGAGATTATTTATATACTTTCATCAACTTTCAGTAAAATTTCTAAATAAGCAGATAATCACGAAAAGAAAGAGATTGTAAGAAAAACGTTTTAGAGCTTAATAAACTTGGTGTAAGTGTTTTAAAAATTTATATTATATCAATATCAAAGCAAATAGTTTACATCTTCATGAAAGGATGCAATAGATTCATTTTCAAAGAATTAGGATCTCATGTATGATGATCAATAATACATACCCACAATTCTTCAAGTGGACAAAAAAATGTGTGTTGTGGGTCACCAAATGGACCTCTATCATAAAATCAGGTGATTTGGTAAAAATGATAGTAATATAGTCATCAATACTACTGCCTTATGTAAGGAATGGTAATTAATTTCATATATCAGATAAAAAATCTTGATGACCTGAGTAGTAATTAGACATGCTTTTTATGTCAGATTTTTTTGGGAGCTAAGCAGGAAGTTCAAATTACTGTTAAAAGCTGCAATGGAGGAAAAAAAAAGTTAAGCTAAAAACTCTTATTTTATTAAAAAATTGTTATCACAAGAATTGATTACAAAGCACATTTAGTCTAACTGTTTTTCCCTACATAAGAAATTGCAATTATTTTTAATTTGTTACAGGTTATAGATCAGTTATTGGATATTAAGAATTGTCCTCGTAAACCACAATATGATATTGCTTCAGGTAATAATTTTAGGTAAATATATACTTATTTCTATTTGTTAAATTCAAAAGATTTTAAACATTAACAATTATATAACTCTAGAATGCATAACTTTATATTTGTTTTGCAGAAAAAAAGCAATTGTTTTAAATAGATGCTTAAAATTTAGCAAAATTATTTGAGAAAATGTTGGTTAATTTTTTGATAATTGAAATATTTTGATAGCATTTTTAACAGTAGAATGATTTATATAACAGCTATCTTGCTGAGTGTATCAAAGTTTCCAGTTTAAATTTAATTCTAGCTCTGTTCATGCCTTAAATCAGTTTTTTTCTGCAATTTTTTTCAAAACGTTTTTAAAAAGGGATTTCCATGCACTCATTATTGCCCTTCATAATTATCACATGAAACTTATGAATAGAAATAAAGATGTAGCCAAATGGTTGCATTATGCATTGCAAGGCTAAAGAGAAATGAAGGATTTTTAATATTTTTTTAATGTAATGCGTGAAACTGGAAGAATTTGTCATTGTTTCTTTCTTTTAAAGTTGTTCATTAATCATTGTTTCTTTCTTTTAAAGTCATATAATTGTCATGTGTAAATCTAACAAAGAAATAATTTTTCATTAATTTTTTGTCTTTTAGTACGTGAATCTGTATTGCTTTTGAGATTCTAATACTATACATATCTTTTTAAATTCATTGTTTATGCAACAAAGTTTCATATTGGTTAGGAATTCCTTATATAAAAATGCAAATTGAATAAAAAAAAACCCATTACAATATATTTATGTGGACAATTTATGTTTTTTCATACAATAATTCATTTTGTGAGTTTAATGAAAGTTAATATAGAAATTAGAATTATAGATTATTCCAAATTATTTGTTTGTGACTCAATATTATTTGATAGCAATTTTAAAAATGCAATAAATAATATATTTCTTTTTAAGTAAGTTTAGAAAAAAAAGTTAAAAGGATGTAGGAAAGATTTTTTTTATTGCATTTCATTAAATTTTTTTTAATAATACCATTTTTTAATATTGCATTTGTGAAAAAATATCATACTTTAAGCAAAATCTTGGTATTTCATTGCTAGAAATTCCATTAGTGTTATTTGACTGTTTATATGATGATGTGGATTGGATCTATAATGAAGAATCTTTGAAATTTGTTATTAAAGAGCTTCAAAATATGTGGACACATCATGCTGTAAAGTAAGTTAAATAAAATTAACATTTTGATTTAAAAAAAGTTTGTAAATTATATATATATATATATATATATATATATATATAAACAGTAAACTCTCGCTACAACGATACCTGATACAACAATAACTCCCTCTACTACAATAATGTTTTGTGGTCCCGGCGATTTTGCATATAAACTAATGTTAATCTCCCCTCAATATTGCGATATTCTCTAGAACAATAAACCTCTGTAAAACGATTTTTTCAATCTAAATTTCAGTATTATTTTCTCCCTTTATAGTAATATTTTGATTTTCAAATGCTTTTTTTTTTTTCGTTTTCTTTTGTTATATTTTCCGTCTATTAAGACTCATTGTGGATATTCAACTTATCCCTGAATAAATAGCTATTGTTCAGATTTCAAAACAGATGGAGACCACCCTTTTGGGAATTGGAGTGGGTGAGGGGGGGGGTGAAGTGTAAATGTATGCCTAGTCTCATTTCCCAGTAAGCTTTGGAATTCTGATAAGGTTTAAGGACATCTGGACATGTCTTTTCACCTTGTCACAGAACAAGTGCCCTTTGTTAGAGGAACAGAGGGAGATGGAGGCGGGGTGTTGTTAAGTGACGTACTGAAAAGTGAGTTCAAAGGTTGTTTTATAGTCTTTAACGATTTTGAGCTCTAGGCGAAACATTTGGTTTAAACTTTTCTTTCTTTCAAGCGATATTGTTCCCTAAAGGCCTTATCACACGGTGAAATGTCGCCAGCCCTTTTCCGTTTCTACCCTCAAAAACCGGTCAAGCAAGTTTCATAATCGACAACTTATTCGAACAAGTTCGAAAATGTTATAGAAAATATTGTCCGCGAACGAAATTCAACAAATCATGTGAAACTTTTAAGTGATGTCACACAAGTGACGTCACTTTCCTTGTCGTTTGCTGAGGGAAAGCGCCGAAAATATTTTGCCGTGTGATAAGGCCTTTAGATGGCTGGGCGAAAGCAACTATCTTTTCGAGATAAACTGAAAGTTATCAATGATAGTGATGAGGGAATGAAGCAGATTGATGCGGCTAAGAAACATGGATTATCGCAATCTACAGTTGCAACCTTCCTAAAGAAGAGAAAGCAAATCGAAGATGCTGTAACTTCAAATGAAATTAACCCAGAGCGAAAACGACTGAAGGTTGCGACAAATGAAAACATTGATGCTGCTGTTTTAAAATGGTTTCAAGAGATGAGAGCAACAAATGTCCCAATAAATGGGCCTTTATTATGTGCAAAAGCACGGAATTTGCAGCAATGCTAGGGAACGAAACTTTCAAAGCTAGCAATGGTTGGTTAATGCGTTTTCGAGATCGTCATGGAATAACTTTCCAAGAAGTTCACGGAGAGAAAAAGTCAGCCCCGATAAGCGATGCAAACGAATGGCGGCAAAACAAGATGAAAGAAATCTTAGAAAAGTATGCTTCAGAAGACATTTATAATGCAGATGAAGCTGGGCTGTTTTTCCAACTCCCACCCGATCGAACATTGGCATTCAAGGGTGAAAAGTGTTATGGAGGGAAGAAATCAAAGCAGAGACTGACTGTTCTTCTGTGTACAAATAGCACAGGAACGCATAGAATACAACCTCTCGTCATTGGTAAATCATTGAAGCCAAGGTGCTTTAAGAACGTGAAAAGTCTTCCCGTGGAGTATAAAACAAATAAGAAGGCTTGGATGACGTCTAAATTTTTTCCGAATGGTTACAGAAGTTAGACAGTGAAATGAAGAAGAGAAAGAAAAAAATCGTTTTGTTGATAGATAACTGCGGTGCTCACACGTCATTTCCAAAGCTACAAAATATCGAAATAGCTTTTTTCCCTGCCAATTGCACTTCAATTTTACAGCCACTTGATATGGGCATAATTAAGTGCTTCAAAGGATATTACAGAAAACGGTTGGTGGACTCCATACTTGTAAACTTTGAAAATAAAGTAGAAGACCCTTTCAAAGCTGTAAATGTCAAGGAAGCGTGTCACAATATTGCTGGAAGTTGGTGGGAAGTAACAGAAAAAACCATTAGGAATTGCTGGAAAAAGGCCGGTCTTTGTGTTATGGAAGAAGAAATCTGATAATGATGAAAATTCCATAGACAATGATCTCTCAGATGATCAAGAATGTGTTTTGCACATCAAAAAATCCGTATCCCAACTTGAGGAAACAATTGGTAAAAAGTTTGGAATTAGTATAGAAGTCTATTTAACAGCAGATGATGATCTTATGGTTTTCGTAGCAGTTACTGATGAAGATATTCTCTCTGAAATTACTGATGAGATAGGAAACAATGATGAAGATGATGATGATATTGATGATGATGATAATACAGGTCCATCGCAGTCCTTATTGTCATCCCAGGAAGCTCTTCAATCCGTGAATTCTCTACGGACATTTTTTTCAAGCCTTCCGTCGACAAATGAAGAACATTTTCGTGCACTAGACTCAATGCATACAGTATTGGTGAACTTAACAGTTAAAAAAATGAATAAACAAACAAAAATATTGGATTATTTTCAATAAAAAGTATTTTCAGGTATGTGAATATTTATGTGCTTATTTTCTGAATTTATCTTATTTTTTTTTTTAGTATTTAAACCACTATTATTAGTATTTTACAAATTAATTTCTTCTAAATATAGACTTAAAAGTAGTATGTTATGCACCTTAAACTAATAATAATAAAAAAAACTCTTATTAAATGCTCAAAATATGTGGGCCCTCGATATAACAATATGCCTCTCTACAACAATATATTTATTTGGTCCCTAAAATATTGCTGTAACGAGGTTTCACTATATATATATTCAGAGACTTGCAAACAAATATCATAGTTATTTAAATTATTATACTTGCAAACAAATATCAAAGTTATTTAAATACTATCCTTATAATTCAATGTTTGTCAGTCTGTCAATAAAATTAACTAACACATATGTTAACATTTTTGTGTTGTTATGATTGGTCCATAAATTAAAAAGTCTTCATACTTAAATGCAATTTTCATGTAATTTTTAGATTATTTAAATTTTAATTATATAACTAATAAATCAAATCTGTTTAATGGTTTTGTTTTTTAATTTATTTTAAAGACTTTTGAGAAAGAACTACTTGTGTTCTAAGTGTAACATGTGATTCAGTGATCAATCAATAATAAAAAGATGTTGCAATCAGAAAGGATAAGGCATATAAAAAAAATCACACATAAAAGCAGTGTTTAAATATGCATACTATTAAAAATATAAAGAAAACATTACTTATTTCACAACAAAAGCAACACATTTTGTATTGACTTTGTGTAACTTCGATGGTAAAAATGCTTTTTGAGATCCTAAAAATAATTTCATAGTTTACCATCTTATCCTATTATCCTATGTATGGAATGCAATATATACCTTGTGAAAAAGTATGAAAGAAATTTGAATTTGAACAAATATGTCTCCTGTGGATTTTGTTTTGATTCTGTTTGTCAAGATTTTTTTTTGTAACATGATTTTTTGTTAAAATGCAACAGGAATCTCATGTTTTATAGAAAATATGAATATAAATTTTCAATAATAAGGAGTCTTCCTTTTGCCTATGAAATTAGTAGAAAGTCTTAATATTGCATTTTTTAAAAATATTTTAAATTATGCATATTACTGACTTCAATGTAAAAAAAATCAGGTTGAGAAGGTGGGGAGGATATAGGGAAAAAAACAACTTTTTCAGCTCTATTTCTACCTTGAGAATTTTATTATGGCTAGAAAATAAATAAAAAATAAGAGAATAAGCCATTAATTTTAATTATAAGGAATTTAATAAGTATTTAGTAAAGTTAAAGGAAATATTAAATGTAGAAGAAATTAGTCCCCCTGAGAAATTTCATCATTCTATGATTTTAATCCCAATCTCATTTGGGGTTTGACTTGCACACAAGTGTACTGAATTTTTTTTCTTTGTGTATGTGTGTTTATAAAGTAAAACATTCACAAAATGTTTCAAACAAAGATATAATTTGTGCTGTAGAATCTTTTTTTTCATAGGTGTAGTTTTTATATCTATGCTGTTTCATCATAGAGCCATCTTTTTTTTTTAATACTTATTTAGCCTCAAATTTTATTCTATTTGCTTAATGGGCATTTCTTTTACCTATACTTTTTTCCAAAATAAGCTCTAAAAACGTTTCTCTAAATAATCTTTTGATTCTCACTAGATGTTATTAATCCTGTGTCTTTGCTATATATTACTAGAGTATGTTTTTTAACCTTATGATTATTTTTTATTGTATTTTAAAAATAATTATTTAAATTTGATTTTTTAAATTTTACAGAACAGTTTTTAATTTATAATTAAGATTGAAAACTTCATGAGAGCAATATGCAAACATTAGATTTTCATTTCTGAAAATGAATCACCAGGAATACATATTACCACTTCTATTTCAAGATGTCTCCAAAAAAACCTTTTTTAGTAAAATATATGGTGTTTTGATGTAAAAACTGGGACTGCTAGCATCATATAAAATTTTTTGTCAACTTTCTACAACATATCTCATATAGCAGTTTTTATACAGATGTTATTGACCTATACTAAAATTTAAGTAAAATAATGATGTTTTGGCAAATTTGACTTACATTTTACAATATTTTGCAGTAGTGACAATATGTAGATTTATTATAAATTCAGTTTAATCTACGTCTTAGTTTTCGGAAATGCGTGCAAATTATTTTAGGCGTGAAATTGTAGTTAGTCAATTTTAATTTCTATTTAATGCTAATGAGGATGAAAGTGATAATATCAATGTAATTATATGCAAATAGTGATATAATAGTGACATGATAGTCAATTATTAGATTGTTAGTTCTACAACTATGCAGAAATTCAAATGGAGTTTTCATGAATGATATTTAATGCTGTTGAAATGCTGCTGTCTATATGTCAAAATTATAAACAAATTACTTGCATAGTAATTTAGAGGTTTTTTTTTTTTTTTGAACTCTACAATTACAAATATTTAAGTAATTTCCTTTTAACTACAATTACTTAATAGTTCATTGTCTTATTTTGTTTTTTTTTAAATTTGTATGTACATTTATGATCTCAGAAATTCCCTTTTCTTCACAGCTGCCATCAAATATTTTTTTAAAATAAAGATATCATTAGTGAAAATGTTGAAGAATCCCTGATGTTAAATTATAATAACTTGGATTATTTCATTCATTCTTATACTTCTATTAATATTTATGTAACCTAATAATACATACATGATTTTTCTGCAGAAGTACTATCATTAGAAGTATGTTAAATGAATTGGAAATACTAGCATCAACCAAAAATACCATTCTAAATCAAGCAGAATGTCTTATTCCTGGAGTTAGATCTCGTATTTATAAAAGATTGCTAGACCGACCTTGTTGTGGTGAGTTTTTGAATTTATTTTTCAAACATAAATTATACTTTAAAAAATTGGTTTGATTTGAATACTTGTGAATTAGAATATGTTCATAAATATCAGTTATTATTTTAATAATAAATAATTATGTTTCTTAAAGAATTTTTTAAAATTTCAATAATTTGATACTTCAAAATGTTTATATATGTTTACTTTGCTTATCACAATTATAATGCTGTTATGTGGCTATATATGCATTTATTGATATGATCATAATAAATAATGTATGGACCATCTGTACTTTATATGAAATAACTTAATTTTAAACATGTCACCCAAGGAGGTATGATCCTCTAAATTTATAAAAGTCTGCAACCTTAACAACTGAACAAACTTCACCATTTTGATATAAACATAGTTTGAAATCTACTTTTTTAAATTACTTTTTTTGTTCGTATAGAGATATATATTTTATCAAAATTGCCCAATAATGTTATAAATTAATTTAAACATGCCTATCAACTTAACATGTTACATATTTTACTATTGTGATAAGTAAAAGCAATTATATTTGCATATTAATGATAGCACATTCTAATTAATTTGCTATTTTCAGTTTTGAAAATTGATCAAATAAGGCCTATTATTGAAATTGTAAAGTCTCAAACTTTTATTTTGCTACATATCTTTGATGAAGACATACCTAGGGGCCATGATTTTTCAAAATCGGTTTGGTGAACTCAGTTATATGTTTTCCTTTTAAAAATTGCCCAGATAAATAGTGTTTTTTTTTTTTTTTTTTTTTTTTTTCCTTTTGAAGATGGAGAGCATTAATTATATATTTAGCTTCCATGAGGAAAAAAAAATTAGTAGAACAGTGATTGAGGTTGAGAAATTGGTTCTCCAAATTATTTTAAATAGTAGAGAAGAATAGGACTAAATGCTAAGCCAGTCAGCTATTGCTTTATCTCAAACCGATTTTGTACTTAATACTGCAAACTGTTTCCCTAGACAATATTGTTTCTTCTAAAGAAGGAATTTGCAATTGTAAATAAAAAACATTTTTTCTGTATAAAATAATATAAGACCCTGAGAGTTCAAATAAATTTTTATTAAACAAATAAGTTTCATTAACCACAGTTTTGATTCTTATTACATTTTCATAGTGCAAATACATTATTGAATAAGTACAAAACATAAGCTTATTTACCATATAGCTATACATAAACTTTGAATGCATAGAAATGTACATAACTTTAGTATATGTACTTTTATCACAAGACAAAGCATGTTTATAGTCATATACATAATTGGCTGAGAAATGGAAAGATATGTTGTTATATGAAGACATAAATATACACAGTTTTTTTCAAAGAATATTACTTTGAGTTAATATGTTTAAACTTCAAAAAGAATAATGATATTTTAATCTTTTTCTGAAAGCTCTTTGGGTAGTAAGAACCTTTCTGAAAACTGTAAAGTTGACATTTATGGAAGAAAATTTCACACATATTTATTTATAGTGTATTTATTCTAAAGTATGTATACATATAGAGGCTTTAATGTGTTAAATTATGATAGAAAATTGCAAAGAATTGCAGTTTACAACAAATGATTTCACATGCATTTAAGATTTGTGCATTTTATACAGAGTTAAGAAAATTAAACTTTCGAATAAATTTGCTTGATCTTTACAAGTAAAAGTAATGTAATAAATTGTTTCCATTTTCAGGATATGTTAATCCATCTCAATTTAAATTAAGGTGGAACTTCTTACTTCTTAGATATGTATATTAAGTAAGAGGTTGCAAAATAATTGATTTACGAATGTTTAATTTCAGTGGTATGCATTCTGATGTCATATTGAATATCTAGATGTGAATTAGAAAATAAACTAAAGAATACAAATTTCCCTCAGTGACTTTTATGTTTAATGACTAATAGCATTTCAATCAATCTCATTGATATGCAAATTGTTTTAGATTATATTGAATTCTGTAAAAATAAAAAGATTTTGATTTTTTTAGATAATATTTGGCTAAACTATAATCAAAATAAGAGACATTATTAAAAACACATATTTCAGGAATTGGCATTTCTGATTAAGTTTGTTTTTTTCTCCATGTTTTACAGAAAGCTTGGAAGAAAAAATTGAACATTATAATAAAAGACAAAAAAGGAATCCCAAGTCTCATGATATGAAGATTTGATTGAAATTTAATTTCCCTGGCTAATTTGATTGAAAACTGTATCAAAACTTTGAGATGTTTTTATTAAAGGAAACACTGTAAGAAATAGCATAGTATTTCTGAATAAAATATTAAATTTTTTTCAAATACATATGCTTTGTAAACAAAAAATCTAAATGTTTCTGATTTTCTTTATTCAATAGCTTTTATACATAGTGTGCATTTACACTTTAATATAGTTATTAATTTAATTTATTGCCTATTAGAGTGTGGGATTAAAATATAGGAAGGAAAGATGTAAGAATTTCAGATTATTTTATACTTTAAATTTCTAAGATTTTTTGATAATTATTATTTATAATGAGACCACAAATAATTCTCAGTTTTTTATTATGTTTTTCCTTTGGTTAAAAATGAATATCTTGAATATACTTTTGTCAGCAAAACTATGAGTTGTTTTCCTTCATTTACATTCTGTCGGACAATCAAACCATTTACTATTTAGAAATGTTTTAAATTATTTTCACATTCTAAATTGTTTTTACAGAGCAGAAAACACATACTATACAATTCTAAAGCTTAAATGAACTTTCTTTTACATATACATTCTCATGAAACATTTATTAATTTAATGTTTCTGATTTTTTTTTTTTTACATATATATATAATACACAGAAAAACATTTTATACTTTGAATGAGAGTATAAAACCATAACAGTATAATAATCATTAATTTTGTGAATTATAGAATTGCATTTAGAAATGATTTTTATGCATACAATAGAAAACTTAAATTTCATAATTTAATACCACAGATACATGTACTTTAGACTGCTTCATTTTGTTATATCATTGGGCATTTAAAAAATAAACTTTTTACTTAATCAAGAAAATGTAAAAAAACACTATCTAATTTAATTATTTGTATTGACATTTCCAAACTGTTATAAGTGAGGATTCTTAAAGTTGATTTATTAAATATTTACAGAAGTACTTGTATGAAATGTAGAGTATCTTTGCATCCTGTTATAAATTAACTTTGACACATTTATTGGAATAAAATAAGAGTAAATTTTAATTTTGTCCTCTTATTGCTCTGTTATGGTTTTAACCATCTAAATTTCAAAGCACATACAGATAATACCAGATTCTTAGATATTATGAAAATAAGGTGTTCAGACAGTCATTGCATCATAGATAATACCTGCATTCAGTTGAAAATCATCTGTCGTCATTGTTCTGGTATTGAATGTTGCAGAAACGTTCAAAATCTGCAGCTTCCTTCTCTAGCACATCGATTAAAGCTTGTGCTGATTTTCTCTCAACTACAATAAACATTTCCAATTAATGATAAATATAGTGTGTTGCATAATTCATTTGATGATTTGAGGAAAATTAAAGAAGTAATGACAAATAATAAAGTGATATAACCAGAAAATTTTAACTGAAAATCACTTCAGGTCAAATGCAAATTTTACAGATGTTCAATATGTGACATTTAATGTTTAACATTGCCACAATCGTTAATAGTAAACATATTTACGATTCTTTTCTCATGTTTTATTTTGTTTGGGTGATTAGAGCACAAACATTTTTTGATAACATCCTATTAAATATTGCACGATATAAATTTGATAAGTTTTGCTTCATTCTAAAAAACCAATTCCTGCTTTACAGCTTTCCATTTGTTTATACTTTTAATGATTCCTATAAAAGTTACTATCTAATATTTAAATTAATATAAATTCTTGAATTAAAAGCTTAATATAAAATTTGGTGCTGTATCCATTTTACTTTTTAAACTTTATTCTTTCCAAACCATGGTATGGGTTATGACCAACCATTTGAATTATTAATATAAAGCCATAATACACGAAAACTTATGGATCATTGTATATAACAAATGAATGTTTCAGTTCATATGACATAACTAACAAAATATTGTGAAAGATGTATGCAAAATTTGTTTTCTTTTTCTTAATATGATAACTTCAATTTGTTTATAATAGCATCAAGCTTGTTATACTTGAAAGCAAACATTTGTATTAAAATTTAGTGTGAAATATTCTGGGTTGTGTTTTATAAAGAATATTATCTATTTAAAAATTTTGAACATTAAGATTTTTAAAGCCTGTAACATCAATTGAATAATTTTGAAAAAAAAAAAAATACATTTCAATATTTAATTTAAATTGCAAGATATTTGATGGAGCCTAGATGAAAAAAAGATTAATTTCTAATAATTAAATTAAAAAATAGAAACTTGTTACTTTCACAAATAATTATTTGACAGGACAGTGTAAACTTGGTGTAAAAAATTGTCTTACCTTTGGTTAGCCTGCCTTGAAGTCTTTGATTTTCTTTTTTCAGAAATTGTATTGTTGTTTCTTGTCTTCTCAGCTGTAAGGGAAAGATTAATTACTTAAAACAATTGAAGAAATATTAAATGATAATTAAAAAAAATTCAAAATTTAGTTTACTTTATAAGAGTTATAATTTTGTGATTAGTAATTACTTTTGGTTATAAATGCTTTACTGCATTAGATGTGAATTATATGCATTTTTTAATACTTATGAAAATGTGTCACAATTTTTATTTTTATTTTTAGATGTAATGAATGCAGAATTTTTTTTTATCATTTAGATATTTATTAGTGGTATCTGAAGCTTAATTTTTCCCAAATATATCAATAATTAAAATACACTGAAATTTTATGCTAAATTATTTAAGTGAATATGACAAAGTGTAGCTTCTGGTGAAGAATGATTAGTTATGGGCATTTCTGTTCTAATGACTTATGTCAATAAAGGGTTTATAAAAGGATTAAAAACAATTTTTTCTGATATAATTAAAGTAGTTACAATAAGTAAAATTGTTTGACTGCTCATTTGTATATTCAGTAATAGGGGCAGGACTGTACAATGAGGCCACAAAGCTATGATTATTTTGGCGATTATTTCAAATATTTATTCTTTTTTTATAGCATTTGCGGATGTTTCTTTATTGATACTTTGATGATATTGAATGAATGATAAACATAATTTTATTATTGTATCTTATGATAAAGGTTTTTCATGAAAGTCATTTTGTTCTCGATCTGAATATTTTGAACAATATTAATCTTGAAATTACTTGGCAAAAATTTAAAAAATAAGGAATGATGGAATCAATTGCAATATTTAAAGTTATATAGTGTTAACTCAGAATTAAAAAGTAATTAAAATTGTTGTTAATTGACTTGGTCTGAGTTACCTTTCCCGGATCTTGCCTAGATATCCAGGGTAACCTGGATGATTAATCATTGCAATAGTGATAAAGGGAAACTGAGTTTCAATTTCAATAGATGCATGTTTGTATCAGCTGTAGGGCCCCTTATTTAAGTAGTGCATCTTTTCTCTGAAATCACTCGACCACAGAATATTATTAACCAGGGAAGTAAAAACCCTCTTATTTAAATAACAGCTACTCATCTACAAACTCATAGTGTCTGTCAGATGGTATTTTCAATAAATTAACTAATGAATAAAGAGATCAAATTTAAAAATTGGGCTAAAATGAAACAGATGTCTTCACAGTTTTATCTAATTTTGGTCCACACCTAAATTCAGTTGAGAAAGGAACTAACTACCATTTTATAAATTTTGTATTCACTTTTGCAAACTATATATGCACAAAATTGAACTTTAATCCATGGTGAAAGATGCATTAAAATATTCATTCAACTCTTAATATTTTTCAAAATATAGCTCCAAGATTTCCCTTCTTGTTTTATCAAAAATGTTATATTCGAAAATATGAATTATTTCCCAACTGTATATTTATAATTAATTATTACTGAGTAATTTGCTTACCAAGTTATGAAGTCGTAGAACTTCCTGTTGTAATCTTGTAAGACATGTAACTTGAGTTTGATAAGCTTCCAAACTTTTCTGTCTCCTATATGAAACAAATACTCATGCATCAAATAAATTATTGATGTTTTTTAAAACTATTTAATAACAGAAACGTATATTGCCCTCCTTTTCTATCTGTTCTCCCTCGCTCCTTTTACAGAAAATGAAAAGAAAAATATTTAATTTGAAATACCATTTCTCAACTTCTTCATCCATGGCTACCACTGCATCTGCACTGTTCCAATCTTGAGCTCCTGGAAGAGGGGGATAGTGACCTGAAAAAGTTTTTTAAAATTGCTTTATTATTATCCTCATGTAGATACAAAGATTTATGAAATACTGAGTCCTAGTAATTTTTTATTTCCAGCTTAATCATTCTAACCCTAACTTTAAATTACGTCTGAATTATTCAAAATGTGTAATTTGAAATTCAGTTATTGATATTTTATTACATAAAAGTTTTATGATGTGCCTAGTTTTATGATATGTAGTTGCTGGAACAGTGAATATTAAAAATTTAAAATATAGTAAAGAGCATCGTGTTTAAAAAAGTATTTTTAATATTATTAAAATGGCTCATTTAAATATTAACAGGCTATTAATCATTCTATGAAATAATTTTTCAAATGTTTTATTGCATAAAATTCCCTCTTGTTTTTCTACATGAGTATATAATTAACTACAGGAAATTCCAATTTTCGTTTCCTGTCTTAAGTTTTAGCAAATGAGTGTCTTAGAAAATGAGTGTATAAATGTCTTAGTACTTTAAAGAAGGTAATAAAGCTGAGGGATTTTCAATTAAACTGGATTCCCAACTTCCCATTCCTCTTTTTAATTTTAATATTTTTGAAAATCAAAAACTTGTTACTCATCTTACTGCAATATCGTGTAAACAATGATTTAAAATAAATTTATTTTAGATAAAATAATTAGCTATTTTAACTTATAATTTCTTATCTTCTAATTTGCTACAGTTTATGTGAATTATATATGTAAATGTAAATTGGAGATCAAGGCTTTAAATTGAAAAAAGTTTAAATAATCAAGATCATTTACAAGGAATTTTAAATTTTTACTAGAAATTATGATGTTTTAAAATTTATATTCAATTTTGAAATTAATTTAATTTGATTTTAAAGTACTATGAGCCTCAACCTCAAAACAGCTTCTTCCTTATTATATTTCATAGACAAGTGGTACAAGTTAAATATAATAAATCTGTGTTTGAGGGAACATTGAAAATTTTACTGTTTAATAATCATATTGCTAAAGAAATTCACTGATGACATACCATCAAATGGTGGTAAGTAGCAAAGTAATGTGCCTTTTGGACATCCATCTACTTCAAGTTCTCTGAAAGAACAGGAAAACGAAAATGAGAAGTGATCCAAGAAAATGAAAGGAAAACCATGCAATAAAAATGTATAAATTTTTTTGCAGTTATCATGCTCTTACATTATGAAATGCGCCTCTTTGAAATTTAATGATCATGCTTTTAGCTTGATTATCTGTTTTATTTCTCAATATTGATTGGGGTTGTATTTTATATGACTCTCAGTATCGATTAATGGATTCAAACAACATTTTTTCGGTTTTTTCAAAACATCCTCTGAAGACGAATCTAAATTACCGGCTTTCATTTTTATAATGGAATGACACCAAAAAAAAAAAAAAAACTTAATATATGCATGATTTAAAATTTATTCAAAATTGGTAAAAGCAATGTCCATGTTACCAAATGTCTTTACAATGATAAGAAATTAGATATGAGGTTGATTACCATTGTGTTGAAACTCATTTGATATTTTTGAAGTCCACCATTGTTGCGAAATCTACTATAGAGGAAGGACAATTGCATTGAAATCTTCTCCTGTTTGCATTTATTTAGTAGGATAAAAATAACCCAGAAGTTAAGATTCTAAAAATATGTCTTTCTCAAAAATTATTCTTTCAGTATACTTACATACTGAAATCCATTTCATGTTAATAAACTCTGCAGCATTACATTCAAAAGAGACATGGAACAATCAATAAGAGAATAGAATGCAACTTAACAAAACTAAAATTGAAGTAATCAATATGATCAATGCAGTGTAAGGGGAATGAATTTCTAATCAAAAGAAAGTGAAAGACTTTTTTTGATTTTACTTCTTTTACCTCGTGCAGTTTCAAATAAAGGTTGATTTCTTCTGGACCCATTAAAGTGCTGTCAAGTAATGAAATGGTATAGCCCCAGGGAAAAGGCTGTAAATGATTCCGGTCCTTCAATTTTAGAATAATAATTACACATTCATGTTTTTTGAATGTATTATTTTTTGGAACTGTTACATTAATTGCTGCAATAGAAGTATATTAGTGTGCACATTACATGGATCTATCTTTCATTCTCAATATTACTTGACAAGATTTGATTTTGCGTATGTTAAAAAGCATAACACAAATGATTTTAAGTTGTAGGGTTTTAAATATTCAGTCTCTAAGTTGTAGGTTTTTTTTAATATGCAAGTTGTAGGGTTTTTAATATTCAATTCAACCTTAATCATTTACTTTTTTAAAGATTTCGTATAAAATAAATCGGATTCTTTGAGTCTCTTCTCCTCCCCATCTACAATCTGGTTACAATCTAATTGATCGGGCGAGAAACAATGAGTTTCACGTTCCTTAAAATATTAATTTAAGAGAAAAAAATATTATGGAAAGACAACTTTAAAGTATTTGGCTTGGACATTTAACGGTCTTTTTAAAATGTATTAATTGGTTGTTGGCTTATTTTATTATAAAAATGTATTAATCTCCTGAAAAAAAAGTCCATGCTTTAATATCAATAAATCATTGTTAAAACTCCATTGTGAACGAAGATGAATTTGTAGATGGCGCTTATTAAAAATTGTGTTTTGGAGAAAGAAATTCAGCGGACGACATTAATTTGAGTGTTTTAATTTATGTTGACGGTAGAAAATTTTTTGTTCCATAGATTTGTTCTACGAGTTGTTCGTTTCACAATTCAAGAGAATATGGTCTTGCAGGGCCGGTCATCGGGGAGGGGGGGGGGGGGCGGCGTGTGCTATGGACCCGGGTCTGGCGACTGAAGGGAGCCCCAACGTAATTAATAATTAAAAGAGTGTTCTGCAATAATATTGTTACACTTGCAAAAAGTTTACGAGCTTGTTTCCATGTGATTGGTTGAGCATCGACTGACGCCTTTATTAGAAAAAGATTTCAGTGATATCTATAAAAAGACGGGAAAAATTCATTCATGAATAAAGAAATCCCGTCCAGCGCTCAGAAGTCGAGGCGGGGCTCAACTTGCAAATCATCAGATATCTACTTTTATCTATATTTAATGTAATACTTTTTATGTGTGCATTTGTGTATGTTTGTTTTTATTAAGTTGTTCAAACAAAAAGTAAAACTACCATAAATTAAACGATTAACTCCTAGCAGTGTACACTTTAGAAAGAATTACTATAACGACTAAATTTATATTCGACTGTTGATAAAACAAATCCAAGTTATTATAAGTAAGAAGGAAAGGCACGATTTAAATTATAATTTTAAAGAATTGTAAATGAGATTTTATTTTTAGCGTGTAATAATCTTCCTTTTCGTGGAATCCACGAAATAATAGAAACTCCTAATAATGGAAATTTTTAAAGTATAGTCAAACTACTAAGTAAATAAAACTTATAAATGATACAAACAGAATAAAAAATACCACAAACTAAATTATCAATGATTTAGTTTATACATTACATCAAATTATTCCTACCTTAGGAAATGAAGTTCTTCACAAAATTAAAGATAATATAAATGCAGCTACGTATTACAATATCTAAATGGAATCTGCTTCTGATATTTTCCATAAAAAACATCATCTTTATTAGGTACTAGCCGCTTTTGGCGACCAGCTGGTTCACCAATCTTACCTGCTGTTTAAAATTATGAGTTAAATACTTTATGTAACGTCATTGCCAATTAAATACTTTATGTAACATGTCTTTTAATAGCTACTTTATCAAAATATTTTTAAAGCTCAAATTTTGATAGTCATTAATTCACTCATACAGTTATAAAGATCTTAAGCCTGTAATGTATTTTATATCTGTCTAATTATCTATCAACTCTCTCAAAATTTCAACTTTAAATTAAAGTGGAAATGATTAAACTGTAAATTGATATAAAAACATTTTTTTTTACCGAAACCTAGCATTTAAAAAAAATATAAGTAAAAGAGAATCATTATGTGTACTACTGAATAATTACAATTTATGTAATATTTCAAGAATTATTCAACAAAAATTACTTAGATTCATCATAAACTTCAAGTTTTAGTTTTACTTTCAGAAAGATTTATATGATGCGAATAATAATATTTATTTTTATTTTGGTCTGCAAACATGAATACATTTTTTTATTAAGTCGACATTTTATACATGCTTTAGTTATAAGGAATCGAATTCTACGAAATATTCTTGACACTTCAACTTTCAAATAAATGAATTAAAGTTTCTATTTTCTGCTATCAAATTTGATCAACTTATAAAATTTGAATAGAAATGTTTGGAACATTCAACATTTGCATTCTTCGGCCAGTCAGTCTAGAGAATCCTGGATGCTGATTGGGGTATCATCTTTGGAACTGTCGATGAAGTGCTTTAAAATTACCCGTTAAACATTCTCCATTTTTTAAAGCTTTTGAAAGTTTATTTTACATACTATGTAATTCTTTACTTCTTTTATACCCTTTTTATAGATTTTAATGTTTCACTTAGGCAGTTAAAACTTTATCATTTCTATTATTAAAGTTTTACAAATTAGCTATTGAACCTTGAATTGAATATATATATATATATATATATATATATATATATATATAAAACCATGTTTGTCTTAAATAAAGCTGATTTATTTAATTGATAATATTATAAAAGTCACAAAAAATTTCTTTACATTTTCTTTTTAGAAAAAAACATATTTCATGCAGACACGCATTTAAAATTACATTTTTATATGTTTAATTTGCAATATTTATTTATTTTTTAATTGGAGTTTTTGTCAGTCTGAGGGCAATATATTAATAAAAGATATTTTTATTTATTTCTTAATTTTTTTAGTCATTTGTGATATCGCCTCTAGCATTATATATTACATTTTTTTTGTTGCAATGTTTATATTACTTATTTTCTGGACAATCTACAATTCTATTATATTAGAATGGACAATCTACAAAAGCATTTAAACATTACTCTCAAACCAGCTTGCGACACTCGTTAGGAAGCCAAAATAGATACAATTAATGCAGTGTATATACAATTTGAGTAAACTTGTAATGCCCTAGAAGAATTTATTGATGCAAATAATATTACATTGTTTCCGAAGCTACAAGTTTTTTTGATTCACAAAAGAAATGACATTTTTTAATGCTTAATAGAATGGTTTACAATGTTATCAAAAATTAGCTAATAATAAACCATTTCAAATAAAAATAATTGTTTTCTACTGGGCTTTTAATTTAATTAGTAAAATTAAAGATGAAATACAAAATTTAAGAACGAAATTATATTCGTATTTAGACGACGCAAAAGCGATAGTACGTAATTTGAATCTTTCAGAAACATTTTCTTGAAAAACGAATTAAAAAAAGAAAAAAAAAAAAAATCAAGCAACAGATGAAATTGTAGTAAACTTGGTTGAGGAATTTAGATGTTATTTTTTTAATTCTGTAACGGATACTGGTATTGTACAGATAAAAGGCAGATTTAAAGGCATTTCAAATTAATCATTGAGACAAAAAAACTTTAGGAAAAAATGAAATAGAAAATTTTTCCAAAAACTTTACAAGGTTTTATAATAAAGATGTAAATGACAACTAATTGAATTATTTCGCAAAGGGAATTGATTTTGAATGAGAGGGAAATAATAACGCTCAAAACATATTGCAATATATACTAATTAATAATTATAATGATTTATTTTTAAATGTATTAACTGAGCTAAAATTTTTCTTTGTCAGTTTCTATAATAAGTGCTAAATCCTCGTTCAGTAAATTAAAATTAAAAACGATCATCTTCGGTCAAGTATATGGGTTTAATGCTTAAACGCTCTTGATTATACTAAATATCGCAAAAGAAATTGGAAAAATTGGAATTTTCTATTAATTTATAGCAAAAACAGAAATCACACATTAAATAAATATGCAAATAGTCGTGTTTTTTTTTTCTTCTACTTAGCTAAAGATTTAGGGCCATAAATGGTTTCTTGCATCCTGGCCTCTTCATAGAGAAGGCCGGCTCTGGGTCTATGACCTTTTCTTGGTTGTCAAGTTAATAAGGATTGCTGAGTTGCTGTCTAGTCCATATTTGTATAGTAGGGCCGTTTTCTTATTTTTAAGTCATGGAGTAAAAAATAAAATAGAAGGAATTTTTATCCTCTAAATTTTCTTGCTACTAGTTATTTTGAAAGGATATTTTCTGGTAATATGTGATATCTTTCTTCAATTTCAATCTTTTTAAAGTACGAATTTCTATGACCATTTTGTTTCTTTCCAAGAAATATTCAATGCCCTGGAGTTTAAATCAATAAGATTTTTGTTTTTCTTAATTATATTTTTTCTAAGCTCTACTATGGGTAATTTTTGTGATTTGAAAAAGAAACTTTCCAAGGCTTGAAGGACACAGAACCTGCTTATTAGAGAACAATATTTTTTTTTTTTTCTAGAACTGAGAGGTTATTAAGGGCTTCATGGATCGCTAAAGATTCAGTTATAAAGTTGGCATTCATTCTTTCTGAGCTAATGGGCATATACGTTCCAGAGTTCGAACTTCTTTTCCTATTGGGAAAATACCTATTTTTAGGTGGATTATCATAGAAAAAAAACCATTTTTATATGGGATTTAAAGTTTTAATCATGCAAAAGCCGGAGCTTAAATGCTGATGAGCTGAACTCGATAAGAGAAAAGTTGGTTGGAACTTAAGATAATACGTGATTTCTCGCCAAATACATCAAAATCGTATTAACAATAGTTAAAAAAACTCGTCAAACGTCCGCCATCTTGGAGAGTTACCAGAATGGTAGCAAATGGCTTTTAAAGTTTCAACATAACTTTGCCATGATTATATTTGGGTAGAAATCATTTCAAAATAATCCAGCTATGTTGATAATAAATTAATCATATATTTAACTAAGATTGTTACAATAAAACGCTTAATTATAATAATTATGTAATTTCATATCAACTGCTACTAAAACAAAATTCCAGTAATTAAAAAGTTTAAATAGCCCATTAGAAAATAAATTCCAGAGAGTAAGATGGACATGGAAATGTCATTACGCATATAAATAAATATATTTTGAAAATATTGTTACGGATTTTCCTCCTTATACTAATCCGTCGGGTTCGTTTACTTGTATAGTGGGCGTGTATAGTGTGGAAATATAAGCACACACAATGATCAGTCTTTTAGTTGACGACACAGACAACGCTTATTTACAGGACAAAGTCAGGACAGTACACACACGACTAATATTTGCAGCACAGCTATGTACAGAAGGCAACTATACACAGCCGAGAAAAACACACTGGCCAGCAGACAGTAGACCACAATAACAACAGTAGCCCACACTCAGAAATTCCATAGTGACAAAGTCCACAGCTCACAAAGCGGCCGGGCAGGATTCAGCAGGAGAGGGAATCTTTATGGGATTCTGTCTACGCTCATATTGGTCTCTCCTGAACAGGCTGAAACTATTCCTCTGTCTCTTCTTGTCTTCGCTGGAGACTCACTACTTCTCACAACGGGACTTCTCCTCAGTTCAGGACAACTCCTTTCCCGAACGCGACAAAACGGGTTACGACACAGGCTTCGTCAGAATACGCCACACAGCAATTTAGCACTCTTTAGTTGCTTCGATATTATACCGGCCACTCCTCCACTCTGGACTCTTCTTCTCATTTCAGGTCTACCGATTGATCACACAGTTCAGGATCGACACACACAACAGACTTCGACAGAAGACACGACAGCAACTCACAGGGAACCAACGCTCCGCTGATATTTCGGTATTCCCGTGGCGAATCCTCCGCTCAAGACTCTTCAATTCTAGACCTCTCAATTCAGGTCTACGGTCGACCACCGCCGTACTGCATTTCTCCAGCTTCAGATGGTTCCTTATATAGCAGCGGAAGGAAGGGCTAAAATCTTCTGCACCAATCAGGATTATTCTGGACGTATCTCGGCTCCTAATGAACGGATCGGAAAAATTCTCGATGTTTCGGGTACTATCTATTTTATTATCAAAGTCGCCAAAGTCGTCGCCAAGCTCTGGGATCATTGCTACGACATCCGGGCACAGTTCAATACCGGTGACTGTAAATCAGTCTTCTTTACGATGACATTATTAGTGCGAGAAAGTAAAATTGCAGGTTCGTAGTAACATATTAGTATTTATTCTTAAATAGAATTTTATTCAGCAAATTCAAATTATAAGCCTATAAAAAAGATTTACGAATTTCTTAATAAAGTTTCGATATTGAAAAGAAATTATGAAACAAAATTAGATAAACAGTTAAAAAATTTGTACTAATTTTAAAATACAGCTTTCAAAACTTAAATAAAAACGCATTACATAATGGAAAAAAAAAAAGGCGAACTCTTCAACATTGTTAAATAGCACTCCAGTAATGTGAAATTAATGAATGATATAAGGTTATTATTTCAATAGAAAATAAAGACGTACTCATAAAAAATGATTAAAATTAGAAAAATAACCACTAAGAATGAAATTCATTTCACTAAAAGGTTAACTTTTAGAATTTCAAGACTTCATAAAATATATTTTGTGCAATGCTTAGTCGGCACTCATGGCTGCAAAATATAAAATCTTTTAACCGCCCATTTCACACTTTTTAGAGGCTCATAGAAACTTTTTAATTTCGTCGTAAATTTTTCTAAGTGCTAAGGAATTTGTGTACTAAATTTCTTTCAAATCTGTTCTAGAAATATGGAAAACAGCTCAAAAACACATACGAATGGATTTTCAACTATATATATATAAAGAGAGAGAGAAGAATGTAGACATTGATAGATTCTGAGAAATAATACTTCCATAAAATGAAAAGCTTCACAAGAAGAGGCAGGATAGAATCTCGATTCTATTCAAAATTTTGTGTTTGTAAAATTCCGACCATTTGTCTTCAAAAGTGTAAAAGCATGAAAAAACATGAAGCATAAATTTTATGACCTACAAAATTATTGCATATATTGGTCATATAAAACATGCCTCCAGATATTAGAAGTTAAATCTAAGGTATTTCGTTTTTAAATAAATGAAAAAACAGAATAATAATTAAAAATTTAAATAAGAAATATGCACTGAAAATAATTATAAAATGTGGCAACGAGCCTTAAAATAATTTAGTTAATTTATAGTATGAGTGCATGATATAGTAACATGTTTAGAATGACCCACTCATCAACTTAAAGCAATAAAAACGCTGTTATACCTTCATTTTTCATGTCAAAGTATTAGGTTATAAGTCCGGAGGGTGAATTTCCAGGTTATTTCATGTTAGTTCAAAATTGTAAGATTTTTTTAAATAGTCCATGGGGTATTGAAGCAAACCAAAATCATGCAAGTTTACTCAAAAATAAATAAATAAAAATATAAAACAAACAAACAATAATTGCCTCAACATAGTTTACAAATACAATTCATTGAGAGATTCTTCATATATTTTTAAATATCTCTTCAAACTGAAACCTTACTTCCGAAATCTTGTAAACTAAGTTACCTAAAAGTCACTGAATCAGTTTTCCATTACGAAGAAAAATTTCGTATATATTCACAATTATAATAGATTTTTACTACTATGTTAAAAACAATTTTATTCACTTGGTTATAGTGTTTTAATTTGATTCTGATGCATCTTATAATTTTCTCAATTGTAAAAAAGCAAAAAAATGTAATGTTAAATATTAAGAAGTGAATTTATGAATTCTTATAAAGGCCGAAAAGATGCAATATATGGAAAAAATATTTAACACCTTGACTATTGTGGAGGTCACCGGTGACCAGCGAGTTCATAAAGTTACAGTGCAAGAAATTTAATGAGTTGAACATGGAATATCTAAAAACAGAAAAAAAAAACCTATGATTTTTTCAAGACAAACAAACGGAAGAAAAACATCAATTTGTACCAAAATTAAGAGTTTTTAAGCTCTACTTTTATTAAAATTTTTAAGGCATATTGAATTTTGTTTTATTCTGTTTATGTTTTCCTGTTTTGTCGCATGCACCGTACTTAATTATAAAAAGACAACAACTGCAAACGAAGCGTAGATGTAGCAATTTACTAGACTTTGAATTTAAACACCTATGGGCATTTTAGTTTCTTTAAAATATCCCAAAACATTTTGAAATAAATTCGTCCAACTTTCATTATTTTATCTGTTTTTAAATTAATTTCATGGCGCAGATAAAGCAAAAGTTAATTAATAATCTCTGATGAAAGAGTCTCCGAAAATTAATAGAATAGATAAAAGGGGAGATAAAGGTAACGGTAGCAATCATCGTCTCAGGAGTAGCTATTTTTTACAAGAAATTTGAGGAGAGGTAGAAAGAGCGTTCGATTATCTTTCTTCACTTTTTTTGTAACTTTTCTCAAAGAGTGACACAAAGTTAGTTTTAGCTTTTTTTGATGTAATTGATTAAAATTTGTTGAAGACACCTTCACGAATTAAATTCGTATTAATTTAAAGGACTCTGTGTTTACTTATGAAAAACACGCAAATACAATGAACTAATATTTTCTCGAAGAAGAATTTTCGTTTGAATGAAAGCAATTCATTCTTCCGGGATATATGGCAAAAGCTTATTTAACTTTGGAATAGATGAACATCTTAAAGGAGGAAAACTACAAAGCTCAATTAAATTTTAGATGACACGTAGAACCTGAGCTTGAAAGAAGTAAGCTATTGAGATTTTTATTATCAATGGCTGTTATACCCTGTTATATGTAGAGAACATAAAAAAAAGTTTTATTAGTAAATACAGGAGAGCGCACACACAAAGACTAAGTGAAATTTCAATCACTTAACATTCCAAAGCAATTCCTTGATGCGATTTAGTACCTATTTGGGAATTCCAGTGGACAGAAGTGGTACAATGAGACAGAGCGTTATCGCAACTCGGAATGATGATTAAAAAAAGTATCAAAAATGTCACAACAGAATGTGGCCAATAAAGTTAGTAGATATTGAAATGCTTCATCGCTTGAAGAGAAACTTGCAAATTAATCTTGTTTGTGGTTATTTTACAGAGAACATTTTTTGAAGGTAATATCTTGTATATCTTAATGTAAAAAAGTCCATAATTTGTCCCTAACATGCACAATTTTTGCAGCAGAGAATTATGTGTCCAATATCATTAATGCTATTAAATTTGTGACAAAGGGGATTATTATAAAGAAGGAATTCAACAGTCCTGGTGTTATAATTGTTTTGCTGACTAGTCTGGCCAAGAAAATATCTTCCCTTCAATTTTTGGATCATGAAGACAGTCCTTCAATGCTAGGGAAGTCACCTAAGGAAATGAAATATTTACTTTTTCTAGAATTATTGATTGTGATCTGATGCGTCTCTTTCTTGAGGCGTGAAATAATTTTTCAAGAGATAAATTCAATCCCATTCGCAGTTAAGTTTGCCGTTTGAATGGATTCTACTGCCATTTAGAGATTTGAAATTTACGTTTTCAGTAAACTTTCCAGTTAATGGATTAAAAGGGAAGAAAGAGTATTTTTAAATCACAAATTATGTGATGAACATTATTTAAGATAATATATTGCATTTTTTTGTACTGCATAATATAAACACAAATTTAATATACAGTAAATATGAGCCATTTTAAGATTGTATTTGATTTTATCTTTAAAACTGAAATTTTCCAATTAAAAGCATAATGCAGCTATTTAAAAAAAGCTAGAAGTAATATTTCATGTGAAAAATTCAGTCAAAAAATGAAAAATTTAGAAATTATGGGAAATTTATTATGTTACAAACATTTCAAACATACTGAATCATTTCTTTGGAAAATCATAGTATAAAAATATCTGTCTCTACGTTTCACTTAGGCAGTTAAAACTTTATATTATATATATATCGCTTATTCGAAATAAGGTCTGGCAGAAAGCTATATTTATACTATAGGAATCCATTTTGTCTAAAAAAATACGAGAAAATCGTTTTCAGCAATATATATTTAATACCTGTAAGGACACTAATAATATTAAAATGATGTTTAGTTTTTTAAAAATCTTGCTTTATTAAAAAAATTATACTGCAATTTCTATTTATCGCTTTAAATAAAAAAAAAAAAGACTGAATAAAAAAGTACTGAATTGAGAGCATAAAAAATCGATCATACATGTAATGGGAGTTCTTCATTCATACATTTTTTACATGGCTGATTTTGAATAATATATTTTGATTACTTTTATTTTTCAAAGAAAAAAACTTCTCTTAATAAATTTTGCTACTGAACGAAAGATATTTTCCCTTCACATATTTTATCTAAAGTGTACAACTCTAGAATTTAAGAATTCTATTTAGTTCCAAGAACACTGACGTTCATCAAAATTCAATTTAACAGAATTTTTAATTTAAAAATTAAAATAATCATATATGATGAGAAATTTAGGATATGAATTTGAAAGCTTAAGGAAATTTTAAGAAAACTGTAACAATAGAAAATTTAAATGGATAATTTTGAAAGGAAACATAATGAATGTCAAAATTTTAGAAAGTATCCACTCTTATGTTAATTCGTAAACTTATATCAACCATAAGAAGGATTCTTTTCATGTGAACGGTGCTCGAAATCGTGTAAGCAACTTATACTCTAAGATTTCACTTTCTTTTTTCTCTATATTCTTCAAGATTTATTATTAAAATTTAAATATCTACTTGGGGACCTTTAAAAATATTTGCTCCATTATCAATTAATGCTTCTTTTTTTTATTCCTTTTCCAGGTTTCGTTTGGTCACAAAATATTTTCGACTGAAGTTGGATGACATTTTTTTCCCTCCAGAAAAATTTAAAAATCGTTATCTATATAATTCATTTAAAACTAAAATTTTTCAATTAAAAAAATATGAGTAACATTTTCTCCAAAGTGTAATTCATTCTTGAATTAAAAATACACCTTAAGCACATATTTTGAGAATTCTCATAATTTCCAAAGAAATTGCATAGTACAGTAATTTTTTTTGCATGCATATTTTTACATTTGTAAAATAATATAAATGTAAAATTTGTAAATGTTTAAATATTTTTTATTTAGTACACGAAAACAATTGAACTAATCATTCTTAATTCACAGTTTCCTCAATCTTTTCCCTTAAACATTTCAAACGATATTTTAAAGTTTTTCAGTATTTTAAAAATAAATTATTGATCTAAGAAATTTTATTGAATATATTCTTTTTTGGATTTCTCAGTGATAATTCCTAGTGAATCCTTGGCAATACTTATTATGTTATATCCTCTATTTGATAACGAGAAAGTGAACGATGGTGAAAAAAAATTAACAAAAAATATATTTGCAGTTACAGTTTGGAAAGGGAAATAATTTAATCATGAAACTTTAACAGAACATAAAAATATCCTTGCTATTACTTGAGCATTTATAATAATTAATCTATAGTAAATTTTCTAATAATCGAACAATTTATAAGGAATGGTATCATAATTTAAAATCTGTTCATAAATTAATCAGTTATAAACAATATAATTAGTTTATGAGTAAAATATCTATGAAACTAATTACATTAATAAAAAATAAAATAACATTTCTTATAAAGATTAATTGCAGGCATAAGTATATTTTGTGATAGTGGTTTATATTTCTGTTTTCTTTCAAGAGGAATTTCGCTGATTTTTCACAAAACAATCATTATTTGAATACGAACAAAGCTCAACTTACATTGGGCTTTGGTTACACGACCTGCAGCCGTTTGTAGCCGAGGCATGAGTTCCCCATTCGACCCCTCTTGCGTTTTACTGGGCTCCTTTGACGCCTGGGCAGTTTACCTACAATTTGTCGGTAAACTGCTCAGGCTGAATGGGGAAAGCATGGTTCGTCTGCGAATGGGCGCGCCGTAGGAACTCGGCTTTAGTATCAGTCAGAAGATCACATGGTTGTAAATCCACGAATGATCTCAGAAGATGGTTAGTCACGTGGTCTCGTTTGAATACCACGCAACGTTTGTATTCGTTTTAGTATTCCTGATATTAATGCTTTTTACGATTCTATCTCACTAAGGAGTGAAACCAGAAAGATTGAGCGCATTTCTGGAATTCTTCGCCCTTCTTTGACCTTAATTTCTATTTCCACCCTATTAGATCATTCATCATTTTTTTTTTACATCTATATCAGTGTTACGCTGCTTCTTTAAACATATTTTACTTTCATCTTTCCTCTAACCCTTATTTTGACGAGTTTGAATCATAACGCATGCGCTAAAGGGTAGAGGGTTTTAGAATCCGTTGGTAAATAATAATTTGCTATCCTAGTATCAGATTCTAACATTCCCCGCTGAATATAAATGATATAAATTAAAATTAACAAAATAAATTGTGTATTACAGGTTCTCTTTAAATATGTAATGATATTTTAACATCTAATTTAAATCCAAATTAATTTCTAAAGTATTATCTTAATTTAGACCAGAATAACTTCATTCTAAAAATATTTTATTACCTGATCCGATTCCAAGTTAACTTAGTTAATTCGAGAAATGCTTTGTAAAAAGATTTAATTAGTGAATCCTACACTGCGAATGATAGATAAAAGTTTCTGAAGTAAATTAATAATTTTTTTTAAAAGATCCCTGTGTTTCCCCTACTTTGAGATTCCCACGTACAGAAATCATTACGAGAAACTGAATTATTTTATAAGTACTGTAAACAAGATATTTCCTATTAAAATATGGCATAAAAGATCAGCGATAAAATGCTCAAGGGCTTTTCCTTCATTCCTCTGTCAGTCATTCTGTGTTGTGCGTGTGCTCGTCGCTGCGTCTTCGAATTGCAATCTACTTCCAAAATTTTAAATAATATTTTTTATATATAATATCTACAACTTTCATACAAAATTGACTAAATTTACATTATTCTAAAAAATGACATTTAGAAGACAAAGATGACTCAAACCGACACATCAATTCCAGAAGTTTTCTTTAAAAAGTTCATTTCAGCGTAACAAAAATAAAATTTCCTCAAAAGTGGTCTTAGAGATAGAAATTTTCCCCAAGTATCTCGGTAATATTTTACAGAAGAATATCGGTTCATATGATGCTATTCCCGCTATTTGGATGGAGAGAAGACGCATAAATGACATCGTTACCTGAAACGACTGTTAAGAATGAGATCGTCCGTGAAACTGTTCTTCAGGAAGAAGTTGAGAGCTGTGGGATCGGCTCTTACGACCAGTGCATCATAGGGTCCGACTTGGGATGGGCTTTTCAACTTCTAAAGAGACAAAGAAAAAATTATACAAATCGTTTTTCACATATGATATGTCATCACTTTTTCTGCTTTATCTCTTTTAGGTGGATAAAAAATAGCAAGAATGGAGTTTAAATTTCTTTTTCCCTTCAGGGCAATAGTTTTGAGAAACGGAAATATTATTCACAAGAAGATACTTTGAAACAGAGATAGAATCATTGAAATAGAGAGCATTCCATTTTTCATTTTAATTTTAATATAAAGCAAAGTAAAAAGGAGAAAGAATAGACATAAAATTTACTTTCAATATTTTGGTTCATTAAAGTATTTTTGAAGAAAGCACGAAAAACTTGCTTAAAACAATATATATTAGAGATGGTTTTTTTCAGCATTTTCAGAAAATTTAAATCAGCTATGTAACCGTAACTGTTTTTCTCGGTCTTCTAGCGGCCGCTGTCATGAACAATCAATCCTTATCTTGGAAGCGAACGTAAAGCATGATATAGTCCTCGAGTATAATTTTAATGCATATATGTTAAATATCATTGTCCTAAATAATTTTGTCACAGTGTAAATCATGTCCTTTAATGCCATTAAATGTATTTTAATTTAATTGGCATGATTTATTGATTTTAATAATCTACCCTGACAGAAATAACTTCGGCGCCCTTTCGGTCACTGTCACTAATTGAAGATTATTTAACACTTTAAAAATTTTCTCATTTTTTTTCAGTTATTTAAAAAAAAACATTCTTATTGTAAGGATTTAAGATAATTATGCTATGTGCTTTATTGATACAGCTATAAATTGTAGATAAACTTCTTTCGGCAGCTCATGGGGTTACCAGTTCTTTCCATTTATTACATCCACAGATTTGTTGAGTGAAGGGGGAAGGATAAGGCTCGAAAAATCAGTGGTGTGATATAATAGTGGTGATCTATGGTACATTATAATGATATGGGTTTAGTGGATACAATGCATCCAGTGGTAATATACACTGATGGAAAAAAAATCTCAACACCAAGAAAAAATTATTGTACAGTAATGAAATTTTAGGAATATATTTGTCTAGGTAACATATTTAATTGATTAAAGTTTCAAGATCACAGGTAGAGCCATTGGCGAGAAGAGCCATTTCAAATGTGAAATGTTGGTACATTACTAAACGGTGTAACCGCCAGAATTTTGAATGCAAGCCTGCAAACGTGGATGCATTGTGTTGTACAGGTGTCGGATATCAGTTTGTGGGATGGAGTTCCATGCCTGTTGCACTTGAGTGGTCAATGCAGGGACGGTTAATGCTGGTTGTGAATGACGCTGGAGTTGTCGTCCAATGATGTCCCATACGTGCTCGATTGGAGAAAGATCTGGTGATCTAGCAGGCCAAGGCAACATGTTGACACTCTGTAGAGCATGTTGGGTTACAACAGCGGTATGAGGGCGAGCATTATCCTGTTGGAAAACAACCCCTTGAATGCTGTTCATGAATGGCAGCACAACAGGTTGTATCACTAGACTGATGTACGAATTTGCAGTCAGGGTGCGTGGGATAACCACGAGAGTGCTCCTGCTGTCATACGAAATTGCTCCCCAAACCATAACTCCAGGAGTAGGCTCTGTGTGTCTAGGCCGCAGACAGGTCACTAGCAGGCGTTCACCTGGCCTCCTTCTAACCAACAAACGGCTATCACTGCGACTAAGGCAGAACTGCCTTTCATCAGAAAACACAACAGATCTCCACTCCGTCCTCCAATGAGCTCTAGCTTGACACCACTCACGTCGCAAACGGCAGTGGTTTGGAGTTAGTGGAATGCACTGTACAGGGCATCTGGCTCGGAGCTGTCCTTGAAGTAACCGATTTGTAACAGTTCGTTGTGTCACTGTGGTGCCTACTTCAGCTCGAATTTCAGCTGCTGACGCAGTACGATTAGCCACAGCCATACGCAGAATACGACGGTCTTCCCTCTCAGTAGTACCTTGTGGCCGCCCGGAACCTGGTCTTCTTGAGGCAATACCTTCCCTTGACCACTGCCGAAAATACTCATGCAAAATGGATACATTCCAGCCAAGTCTTTCAGGAATATCGCGGAAAGAAAACCTACCTTCTCGTAGCCCTACAATACGACCTCGTTCAAACTCAATGAGCTGTTGATAATGGCTTCTTCTTCTTCTCAGAGGCATCTTTGACTAATATTAACCCACTACGTCGAATCTCAACTGTAAATAACGATCACGAAGCTTACAGCGCTTATTTAAAGCAAACCTCATTTGCATGTTCATAGTGTCGCTACTAGCGCAACTCTTACGCGCGTAGCTCGAAATTTGAATCGACGTCATCTTTCAGAAGTATTAACACGCCTACCAAATTTCGTTTATCTAGCACAGCTCCTTCCTAGTGTTGGGATTTTTTTCCCATCAGTGTATATTGGTACGGATTTAATGGATATAACGAATCTAGTCATGCGATATATTGGCAATGTCTAATGATATAATACAGATACTAAGAGCTATTTTTGGAAAAATATAAGTTGATTGCGTTTGGCACAGATGCTCAAATTTAAAACTTTACCGTTCCTTCAAGGAACCCGATGTCGTGAAATACATAAAAATCGAAATGATTAAATGGGCTGGCCACATTGTTAGAATGAACAGGGAGTATACAGCGCAGAAAACATTCCTGACCAAGTCCACTGGAGCAAGAATTAGGGGCCGATCATGTATCAGATGGGTTCATATCCTGGAAGAGGATCTCGCCGCTTTAGGAGGAATTTACTGGAAGACCATGGCCAAGAAAAGACATATCTAAAAGAAAATTCTTGAGAATGCCAGGGCCCACCATGTCACTGTAGAAGGAAATAATGATATAATACAACGAATGTTTATAATGGTATAATCAGGACTGAGAATTTCTGCAAAGGAGCTCAAAAATAATTCTGCAAAGACAAACAAAAGGATTCAAAATGAATATTAAAAATATTTGATAATAATTGCATTTATTTATATAAGATTATTTTGTATAAGACTACGTTTGAAGGACATGACGTATAATTTTCGAAACATAGATTTCATGTAACATATTCTGCTGGTTTTATAAGACTAAGGTATCTTTTTAACCATTTAATCAAGAGTCAAAATTGCGAAATTCATCTAAAAATTTCTGGTGTAGCTTCAAAACGAAACGCCAGTCTTAATCGATCCTGTGATTTCAAAATAAAAATGATTAAAACTACAAGCATTTCGCATTATTTCAGAATTTATATAAAGTTACTGGTAATTAATTTGTAGTGCCTGATACTGATTTTAATTTGTAGAGTACTTGTTTTTGTATAAATATCGCCAAATATATTTTTTAAGAAGTAATTCTATTTTTTGCATAATTTTCTAAAATTACGCAAAAAATAGCCAGTTTTATATAATTTGATACGTTTTATTTTTTAATTAAAATTTATTTTACTTCTCGGCATTTATTTTTGGTGCAATTTATTATTTTACTCCACTTATTTCCAAGCTTACATCCTGTCTGTACAACGTAATGATTTATTTTTTACATTGCTTTTATTTTTAAATCTTTTCAATAATTTTTATAATTGGAAATAATTGAAAACTTTAAAAAGACATTTAACAAAAAAAATTATAAAATAAATAAATATGATGAAATACAATAACCGAATGTTTTTAATAATTCCTTAATAAAATATTTATTTTTTTATTTCCTTTTTGACTTACAAAAGGAAAATGATTTAATGAAGGTATTTTTGTATTTTTATTTAAGCATTTTGTTTCATATTTTATAATTACAATTAAAAAATAAATTCAACATAAAAATTTTAAAATTATTATTATATGTCTTGCTTGTGTTCATAGCCATAGGAAATGTCGCGTCCTTCTTTGAAAAACGCAAATAATTTGCAATATAATTTTAAGAGGTATATTTTTAACGTTTTACGAAAGATAATTTTAATTCAATGACTATCTTTGAAATAAAGATTCATGTACATTTTTAAACAGAAATTATCAATCACGAAAATTGCTAGCAGTTATCGTAAAAGAATTAAAAATCCCTTTTCCTCTATTGTTATAAATTTGCTAAGAACTAAAAATTTTATTCGCATTGCAGTTCAGCGATTGATATTATCTCATTCTATGTTATCGAATTCCTTTTCAAATAATCTGAAAAAGAAATCAATCATACGGACGCATATTAAAAATTTAATTTCAACTTTGTGATGTAAAAGATATGAGAAAACAATAATTAAGACGCCGAAAAAAAAAAGAATTTATTCAGACTTTAATGAACTTCTTTTGTGGCCTTCTTTCAGTTATATCCTTTCAAGATATACCCTTTTCTCCATAAATGCTAGGCTCTTTGTCCTTTCACCAATAACTGACTCTAGTATGATGTATTGCCGACTCTATATCTAGTATTCTCCGTTTGAAAAGCCTTTTTTTTTTTCGTTTTCAGGAATGATTTCTCCCGAATTTTTTCCGCTTTTCATCTTGCTTCAAGTGGATAAGGTCAGAGATATAGAACAATCGGTAGGGAGGGAGAGGAACAGATCAAAATCGAACCAATCATTCAATCGCGTCAGGAGTGGGATGGCAAAGAATTTAATCATTGTGTAAGATTATCCGTCTCCAGACCTATTTCATCGAACTTCTGGATACAATCGATCAGTTCTCATGATATATCTTTTTCAGATAACCTTTTCCCATTATGTACAGTTTTTATTTTCAGAATCTAGTTGGATGCTTATTTATAAGAAGTATTGGGTCAATATCTGATATTTTTCGGAAATATTATTTTACTTTATGGCATAAGTAGTACAGAGAAAGTTTAGTAATTATTAAAAAAGTCGAACTCTTCAAATCTTCACGTTTTAGACCTCCCTGAATTCGAAAAATGCATCTTTGGCAAATATCAATCTATCTGTATGCGACAAAAATAACGCAAATTTGGCATTCGGTATTTATACCAAATTTGTAGATTTCTATCAAAATTTAGTAAATTCTGTTTTCAGGAAGTTCGTCTGTCCGGCAGTTTGAATATAAGTTAACGCGTTGATGGACAGAACTCCCTCAGGTGTCAAGCCCCTGAAAATGATTCTACAGAACGCCTTAGGGCTTAAACTGATAAATTCGTTCAGTCATATCACATAATTTTATAATTATGCATTGTAACACTACGTCTATAGACATATCGGGAATTGAGTTCTCCTTTCACAACAAGTGATAACTTTATTTTTGATCACAATATAAGATTAGGAAGAAATGACCTGGTATTACAGAATATATCACCCACAGCATTTCAATTTTGACTTTCGCGTTTGTGAAGTATACAAAGTAAAAGTACTGTAATATTTAGAAAGACTTTAACTAGAATTTGAGTAATTCTCGTTTCATACCTCCTTGAGACCGGAAAAAAAGCTTTTTTAGAATTGTGTAGTCTATGATTACGATCATTTTAACAAGAATAGATGAGATTTGATAAATGAATTTTACAGAAAAATTTGTATTTCTATCGAATTTCGAACAAAACCCATTTAGAGGAAGTTTTTCAGTTTTTCCGAGTATGAAATTTTGTGTACAGGTGTAGCATCCAAAATGTAGATTCTTATCAAATTTTGAGCCAAATGTATTAAAGAACTAATAGCCTATCGCTTAGTAATTTCGCGTGAATGTAAATGTATTTATTCACAAACATAACAATATAAAAATATAAAATTTGCTATACTTTTTTTTGTGTGCCTGCAATTGAACATCTGTGTCAAATTTTAGGTTTTAATTAATTGGGGATAAAATGTCTTAAATACACATTCTATGTACTGATACTTTGTATTTACTGTAAACCAGTGACTAATCATTTTTTATACGCTTTTTTGTAATTATGATGTGGTGCAATGGTATTAACAATGATATAAGGTTAATAATATACATTTATTTGAGGATATGTGTGAAAATTTAGATAATATTTTTCCTACTGGCTTTTAAATGCAATTATTTTTAGAATAAAGTGATTCGGAGGATAATACAGTGAAACCTCGTTACAACAATATTTTAGGGACCAAATAAATATATTGTTGTAGAGAGGCATATTGTTATATCGAGGGCCCACATATTTTGAGCATTTAATAAGAGTTTTTTTTATAATTATTATTAGTTTAAGGTGCATAACATACTACTTTTAAGTGTATATTTAGAAGAAATTAATTTGTAAAATACTAATAATAGTGGTTTAAATACTAAAAAAAGATAAATTCAGAAAATAAGCACATAAACACTGAAAACACTTTTTATTGAAAATAATCCAATATTTTTGTTTGTTTATTCATTTTTTTAACTGTTAAGTTCACCAATACTGTATGCATTGAGTCTAGTGCACGAAAATGTTCTTCATTTGTCGACGGAAGGCTTGAAAAAAATGTCCGTAGAGAATTCACGGATTGAAGAGCTTCCTGGGATGACAATAAGGACTGCGATGGACCTGTATTATCATCATCATTAATATCATCATCATCTTCATCATTGTTTCCTATCTCATCAGTAATTTCAGAGAGAATATCTTCATCAGTAACTGCTGCGAAAACCATAAGATCATCATCTGCTGTTAAATAGTCTTCTATACTAATTCTAAACTTTTTACCGCTTGTTTCCTCAAGTTGGGATACGGTTTTTTTGATGTGCAAAACACATTCTTGATCATCTGAGAGATCATTGTCTATGGAATTTTCATCATTATCAGATTTCTTATCTTCCATAACACAAAGACCGGCCTTTTTCCAGCAATTCCGAATGGTTTTTTCTGTTACTTCCCACCAACTTCCAGCAATATTGTGACACGCTTCCTTGACATTTACAGCTTTGAAAGGGTCTTCTACTTTATTTTCAAAGTTTACAAGTATGGAGTCCACCAACCGTTTTCTGTAATATCCTTTGAAGCACTTAATTATGCTCATATCAAGTGGCTGTAAAATTGAAGTGCAATTGGCAGGGAAAAAAGCTATTTCGATATTTTGTAGCTTTGGAAATGACGTGTGAGCACCGCAGTTATCTATCAACAAAACGATTTTTTACTTTCTCTTCTTCATTTCATTGTCTAACTTCTGTAACCATTCGGAAAAAAGTTTAGACGTCATCCAAGCCTTCTTATTTGCTTTATACTCCACGGGAAGACTTTTCACGTTCTTAAAGCACCTTGGCTTCAATGATTTACCAATGACGAGAGGTTGTATTCTATGCGTTCCTGTGCTATTTGTACACAGAAGAACAGTCAGTCTCTGCTTTGATTTCTTCCCTCCATAACACTTTTCACCCTTGAATGCCAATGTTCGATCGGGTAGGAGTTGGAAAAACAGCCCAGCTTCATCTGCATTATAAATGTCTTCTGGAGCATATTTTTCTAAGATTTCTTTCATCTTGTTTTGCCGCCATTCATTTGCATCGTTTATGGGGGCTGACTTTTTCTCTCCGTAAACTTTTTGGAAAGTTATTCCATGACGATCTCGAAAACGCATTAACCAACCATTGCTAGCTTTGAAAGTTTCGTTCCCTAGCATTGCTGCAAATTCCGTGCTTTTGCACATAATAAAGGCCCATTTATTGGGACATTTGTTGCTCTCATCTCTTGAAACCATTTTAAAACAGCAGCATCAATGTTTTCATTTGTCGCAACCTTCAGTCGTTTTCGCTCTGGGTTAATTTCATTTGAAGTTACAGCATCTTCGATTTGCTTTCTCTTCTTTAGGAAGGTTGCAACTGTAGATTGCGATAATCCATGTTTCTTAGCCGCATCAATCTGCTTCATTCCCTCATCAATATCATTGATAACTTTCATTTTATCTCGAAAAGATAGTTGCTTTCGCCCAGCCATCTAAAGGCCTTATCACACCGCAAAATATTTTCGGCGCTTTCCCTCAGCAAACGACAAGGAAAGTGACGTCACTTGTGTGACATCACTTAAAAGTTTCACATGATTTGTTGAATTTCGTTCGCGGACAACATTTTCGAACTTGTTCGTATAAGTTGTCGATTATGAAACTTGCTTGACCGGTTTTTGAGGGTAGAAACGGAAAAGAGCTGGCGACATTTCACCGTGTGATAAGGCCTTTAGGGAACAATATCGCTTGAAAGAAAGAAAAGTTTGAACCAGGGCTTCGAACCGGAACTGAACCGAAAACCGGAATAAAACGTTATTTTGGTCGGAACGAAAACCGGAACTGAACCGAAAAAAAATATCGGTTTATTTCGGTTCGATATATCTTTCAGTCATTTTTTTACTGTTATCAATATTTTCTAATTTAACGTCAACTTTATAATTATCATTACATGTATACTGCTTCTCCTATTTTGATATTCACTAGTATTTTTCTGTTTCGCATGAAACTACTTGTAGAAGACATTTAATTCAGTTGATTAAACTAGAAGTATAGATGATTTTTTAAGAAAAATATCGAGTTATATTTTATTTTTCACATCTCAGCATGCGATCATCCACGGATGTTTGTAATATCCATCCATCCATCCCATATCAACAAATATATCATGCAAAATCATGCTGCCAGTTTAGAACGACATTTAAAAAGACATCATAGTAATGAATTTAAAACTGTACAGCAAAAAAAGAAAATTAAGTTGAACATAAGAGATGAAGCTACTCCAAGTACCAGCGGATCCAGCGGTTCACAAGAAACTTTGGATAAATACGTAAAATAAGAATTTTTGAAAGTAAAATTAAACAAGGAAATAGTCCTTAAAGCATGTATTGAACTTATTACTGTTAATGGCTGTTCTTTTGAAATGTTAGAATATTCAAGATTCAAAAAGATTTTGAACCCAATTGTTAATGCAATAGGTAATCCTTTTTCAGTAAATTCTGAAAACATTAAATTATTAATACCAGAGACAGCTGTTAAAATTGTCTCTAAAATAAGTACAGCACTCGAAAAAAAATAATTTCCTTAAAAAGTGACATAGCTACCAGATTAAATAGATCAATTTTGGGAATCAATGCTCAGTTGATAATAGGCGGAAGAATAAATTTGTTTACTTTGGGAATGACAGAGTTGAAAGATAAACATACTGGAATTTATATTAAAAATATGGCTGAAAAAGTACTAGAAAAATATAATATCGATATTCAGCAAATTTATTCAATTACTACGGACAATGGAGCTAATATGATTTCATTCGTTAACTTATTAGGATCCGAAATTGAAGACGAAGTTATCGAAATGGAAAATGAAAATTTCGAAACTAGGGATCACTTTGAAGATGGAGTATTTTTTGATCACAACTTTTCTTTTAATAAACTCATCGGAATAAGATGTGCTGCACATACATTGCAACTAGCAATTAAAGACTCTATAAAAAACGCCGATTTCAATGAATTTATTTCTGATGTTAGGGGGTTGGTGAAAAAGCTGCGCATTCCATCTCTTATGTTAAAATTTAAAGACGTTAATACTAAAAGACCAATTTTGGATTGTCCAACTAGATGGAATAGTACATATAATATGTTAAAATCTTTATTGGAATGCAAAGATTTTAGCTCATCTTTAGCGGAACATAATTTAGATTACTATTTTGCAGACAGTAAATGGGTGAAATTAAAATTAATTGTTGATACCCTACAACCCCTAACGGAAGCAACTTTGAAACTACAAAGTGAAGAATTAACTTTAAGCGATTTTTACGGAATTTGGACACATTGCAAAATAAAGTTACGAAATTTAAAAAATTTCTTTGCAGATATTTTATATAATCAGTTATCTAACAGGGAAGCATTGTTAATAGAAATTGATAGTTTAGTAGGAGCAGTTTATTTGGACCCGCGTTATCAAATTTTTCTTTCCACGTCACAAAAGGTACAGGCTGTGCAACATTTAAAGAATATTTGAAACAAATTACAATTTTTTGAAAAGTCCATTTCAATAGTAAACGAGAAAACAAAATCTTCTACTGAAAGCTATGAAAATGAAGACGATTTAGAGACTTTTTTAAAAAGTAAAGAATTGGCAGTAATAAAAACACATAGAACCTCTATTTCTACCGAGATTGACATTGAATTCATTTTAAATAATTTTGACAATGTACGAAGGCTTGATATAAAGCATAATATTTTAGATTTCTGGGAAGAGAATAAAATTACATATCCGCATTTGTATAAGATTGCAATGGTGGTTTTGGCAGCTCCAGCTACACAAGTTAGTGTTGAAAGAGCGTTTTCAGGTTTGAAATTTATTCTCCGAGACAACAGAAGTAATCTCAGTGAAACCACGTTAGAAGATATATTAATAATTAGAGGCAATTTTCATATGTTAAATAAATAATATATTTTTTACATAATTATTGCAAGGCCAAGTGCACGATGTGAGAGTCAAATGACGAATGTGGGTAATCATGAACCTAGTTGTCAAATGTGATTTTGATAATGGATAACAATGCCAATGCTCGCCGTCCTCTGCTCACCGCTCTTATCGTACCTGCTGTTTGTATCAATTCACATAGTGTACCAATTAAAAAAAAGAATAAAATCTTCTAAATTTTGATAGAATTACATTTTTTGTTTATGATAGAATTATATTTTTAGTACAAATAAGAATATACATAAAATGAAATTATTCATTTGGAACTGAACCGAAAACCGTTATTTTTGGCGGAGCGAAAACCGGAACTGAACCGAAAACCGTTATTTTTGGCGGAGCGAAAACCGGAACTGAACCGATATTAATTTTTTAGTTGAACCGGAACGAAAACCGGAACAAAAAAAATTACGGTTCGAAGCCCTGGTTTAAACCAAATGTTTCGCCTAGAGCTCAAAATCGTTAAAGACTATAAAACAACCTTTGAACTCACTTTTCAGTACGTCACTTAACAACACCCCGCCTCCATCTCCCTCTGTTCCTGTAACAAATGGTACTTGTTCTGTGACAAGGTGAAAAGACAGGTCCAGATGTCCTTAAACCTTATCAGAATTCCAAAGCTTACTGGGAAATGAGACTAGGCATACATTTACACTTCACCCCCCCCCCCCTTACCCACTCCAATTCCCAAAAGGGTGGTCTCCATCTGTTTTGAAATCTGAACAATAGCTATTTATTCAGGGATAAGTTGAATATCCACAATGAGTCTTAATAGACGGAAAAAATAACAAAAGAAAACGAAAAAAAAAAAGCGTTTGAAAATCAAAATATTACTATAAAGGGAGAAAATAATACTGAAATTTAGATTGACAAAATCGTTTTGCAGAGGTTTATTGTTCTAGAGAATATCGCAATATTGAGGGGAGATTAACATTAGTTTATATGCAAAATCGCCGGGACCACAAAACATTATTGTAGTAGAGGGAGTTATTGTTGTATCGGGTATCGTTGTAGCGAGAGTTTACTGTATTTGTAGCATAGCTTTATGTTTCCTCGATAATTGTAACGTTTTATTTTGATGTTTCTTTTAGCATTGAAAATATGTTAATATTTAATAAAATTATTTAGAGTTTTGTATCATTCAAAATGTTCGTCATAATTTGTTCTATTTATTTTCTTAAATTGCAAATGACATCTTAGAAATTAGAAATAAAAGTTATCGTACCTATACAGGAATGCCTTATGAAAAATATTTCTATTGTAAGGAATTAGTATAAAAATATTCAGTTAAAAACATTTATGAATTGATTTTCCAAACATGCTCAATTTTTTCCGATATCAGAAATGTGGGAGCTAAAAATAATTTCGAAATACATTTTTGGGAAATCTTATATAATTGAATAAACTGAATGTATAAATATAAATGGGAATTATATTCTTTACCTTGGACCATGATCATCAAGAAAAAGCACGACGGCAGAAATGATAGAAGATTTGCGATAAACAGGACTGGGAATAAATAATAACAATAAAAAGGCTATGCTTTTTTTTGTTCGAAAAGAACTTGCAGCAGATGCTTCGAAAAACTATTTCATTCATGTGATTTACATTTACTTATGCAAATTGGAACATTGAAACAGCTGGTTTTATCACTCACCGCAAATTGACCATTTGGCAAATCCGAAATGATCATTACAGCTGTAAAATGTCTCATTTTTTTTTATATTCATGTCATACGTTTGCAGTTATAAATAACTGTTTTTTTTTCTCGCTCCTGTTTTCCGAGATGCATTATTAATGAACACTTTTAGCCGATGTACAGTTAACTAATGTTAGCAATCTTGAAATAAAAAAAATTAGGATTTATGTTCAAAATATTTAACACACACATTTTTTGGACATATTAGATTAAATTCCAATAAATGAAAAGCTTTTTTTTTTATCACTAAAAGATGTTGATGTTTTAAAAAAGGAGGCTTTTGAAGCTTCAAAATGTGTAGGCAACAAATAGTTGAAGACTCAAAATGCGTAAGCAACAAACTAACGATTTATCGCTTTTGAAGCATCAATGTTTCCCATTTTGAGTTATTAGAAAATGATGCAGATTATTTTCACATTTATCAATTTACTGCCAACTAAAGCTATGACTTTATTTCTAAATTATTCATTCTCAAAATTCTTACAAATTTTTAAAATTAAATTAAGTCATTAATCAGTTTAAACCTCTTTGAAACTCACGAGACTATCAGATTACGTATGCGTCGATATTTAGTAAAACGCATTTTTTTTCATCTGAAAATCGGTAGATGAAAGTTTAAAAAAAATATATTTATATCAAAACACAGAGGAAAAGAGACCGATATAGAAGTCTAGTGATTGGTTTAAATTGGTTGGTAACTTGAATTAATTAAGACAAATTATGACTTAAATATAATAACATTTTCACGTGATAACTTGAAATTTTCAATTGCATATTTCATTAAAATTTTTTTCAAAATCTTTCTTTCGCAATGATCTAGACACTTTCAAATTAGAAGTTTGATTTTAAATAATTTCTGCCTTTTAAATGAGTACTTATGCTTTAAAAAATTCTATTTAATTATAATTAAATTGTTGACATCACATATAAAATATAAAAAAATGTAAATATTGGACATGCTTCGTTTTATTACAATAAATAAGTTTCATTTGAAATATAAATTACTGAAGATGAAATTTCATGTTGCAGATGTTAATATCCAAATATCTAAAAAATATAATGAATTACGCCAAGAAAAACTTAAGATAAATTTGTTTCAGTCATTGGAATCCTGTGATCCAAAGTGAATCTTGTCAACTTTTACATATCAAAATTCATTGTATCAAAAAATAAATATTTTTGAAATTTCATTTTCATCTAACTGTTTTGAAATAAAAATAATAAAAATAATTATTTTAATTATTTTACTTTAATTATTAATTATTTTAAAATTGTTTGGTTACAATTTTACTTTTTAAGAAGTACGTTATCACTGGCGTTGTAAAGCATTACATTTACATTGTACGTATTAGTTGCAAAAGTAAATTATTCTCATGTTTTTAATTTAATGTTTGCTTTTCTGTTTATAAATGCTAGCTAATAATTGAATTATATTTAGAAGGAATATTTTTTTTAAAATCATGGTAGACAAATTAATTAGCAAATTATTATAGATATTGAATTTAGTTTATAGGCTAAATAATTGTATTTGTTTTTTGCTGGAAAATATGCAACATTCAACAGAATGGAATATCAGCTTTGGGTGAACTTTGATGCATGGTTTAAAAAAGAAATAATAAATAATTTTATTAAGTATGGTAGCATTGAAATGATTATAAGACTAAATATATTTGCAACTACAGTTTTATCTACAACTATTTTGTGTAGATCGTTTTTGATGAAAACGAGATAAGAATTGAAGCTTGCGATACACATCAAAGGTTTTTCCTTGTTTAATTTTGTAGTTTTCTTAGTAGTAATTCTTGTACTAAAAGAATCATAATTAGATTATCTTTATTATTCAATAGATAAGAAAAAAATTATTTAGTAAAAATCTGAAATTGTCGCTTTTTTGTTATTTTATATATTCAACCATTACTGCGCAAAATGACGTATTAAAGTCATATTTGTCAATTTTTTTATGTAAAGATTTTATCTTAGTCTTTAGCGGATTTACGATTACGTAGTTGCCTGGGGCTCCTGAGCTGAAACTTGATTGCAAGCAGCTTGATTAAAAAATTTATATTTTTAATTGACAAAAAACTTACAATAAAATACAAATTATATGAATTATGATGAAATGTTAATATTAACATAATATCAGATATAGTTGTGATTAATATTAACATAATGATTAATATTAACATAATGAAGATCCTATATATTTCATTACATTAGTTATTACAGGATTTATAAAAATCGTTGTCTGACTCAATTTTGCGCACAGAAATAGGATAACGAGTAATCTAAAGTCATTATAAATAAATACAGATAAATGCATTTTTATTAAGTTAATATACTAAAAATAAATCATTAATTTGTTAATTATAAAATGCAAAACTAAATCCTTCAGTTTATTGAAAAAAGTACTTCCTAGTGTGCAATACCTGGTTTTAGAAAATGTTTAATCGGTTCCTGATTTTAACAATTATTTTCAAAGTAATTTGCATACATTTGTCATTTAATTAAATTTTTTTTATTTATCCTCTATTCTAATGCTGTTTTACACTCGGCAAGATACAAGATTGAAACTAATCAGCGCATGCTTAGAAAGGCAGAAAAATTGTATTGAAGCAAGCAGTTGTATTGAAATTTTTTTCTTCCTCGCACGCTTTTGTAGAATTTGGCGTTAAAAAATTGATCATTTATAAATTATTTCCAACATTTTTTGCTCTTTTTCTTCAACTCTTATTGCTTTTTGATGTGAGGCTTTGTTTTTTTTCCTCTATTTTATTTACCCTTTTTTCTATAGTTTTCCAAATTTAGGCATTTTGACCTTTCTTTTTATTTTAAAATGTCTTTTTTGTGCAAATATCCATAATTCTAATACGATATACAGTTAAAAAGAAAGGGAAAACTTCAATTTATAGCCATACATAGAATGCCTGAATCTATCTATAGAAGTTATGACAAACATGAATTAATTTCTTTCTGTGCATGCGTTGCCTACTCTTTTTATAACCAGCCGACTATAAACTCGGCATAATATTAAATGCTTTAATTAAAATCATGATGAATTAATGATACGTATATATTTTGATTTTCAATCTTTAGATTAAGTAAAACATTTTAAAACTAAATATCTATTGGCATTTTTTTAAGTTTATAAGTAATTAAAAAAACTAGATATTTTAATTTATTGTTTAAAAACATTTATCATACATTTTTTTCTTGACGTTTCCTTTTGTGTTTAAGTTTTGAGATTCAGAAATTAAAAAAAATCACTTTATTCTTTCAGAATGCAAACTTCATAATTGAGGGTAGCCATATTATCCGAAAATAACTTATAACATTCAAGATAATTTAACTGAAACAAAACCCTGACATCAACACTGGCATTGTTAGTAATTATTGTTGATCTTTGCGAGACTTCCCTTGATTTTGTTTTGGTCTGACAAAAAAAAAAAGTGTTGCCAGTTACAGAAATTAAGGAAATTAAATAATTATACTGACTTTAAGAATGTATTTTCCGATTCCACATCTTCGAAATCTTTTCCTCACTGTTAGAAGTGATAAATACACCACTCGGGTTCCTGGAATCCTGCAGGAAAAAAATCATTTTTAGTGTTTCATGACCTTGCTAAAGTATCAAAGATAAATATTTTTCAATAAAAAATATTGTGAATGAAAAGATTTGTACATTTTTTACAGCCCTGGCTTACACATAAAAGTTATTTGAATTAAATATTTACAAAAGGAGTGAACTATTAGTCATAGTCGTTTTTTTTCTTTCTCTGGCGTATTTCATTGCCAAACCAAGGTTACAGAAAATCCGAGGATTTATTTTTTCACTTCCTAACAATGTTAAGATTATGCAAAGAACATTCAAACTACTTCTGTGAGCTATTGTTTAACAATGTCCTTGACAGTGTATAACTTAAATGAATTTCAATGCTATTGTAGATAGCTAATATTTTCTTTCTCTGTTCATGTAAATGAATTCTGCTAATTGTGATCACATTTAAATTTGTATTACCTTTAAGTTTCCAACAAGATTAATTTTTTTGCCAATATCTAATGTGTTTTTTCTTATTATTATTTCACAAATTTATTACTTCACAAAATTATTATTTAAAAATTAACAAAATTATTATTTCACAAATGGGTTCAGATAACCATAAACCAAAATAGTTTTTTAAAATTTAATTTTAAGTAAAATGTGAACAGAAAGTGGTTTTCCAAATCTTAATTATTTTATTTATTATAAAGTTTTTAAAAAAATGTAGTAAAAATGATGAAATTAACTAAATTAGCAGTTAAACATGAAGAAAAAAAAAGATAATTACTAAGATAAACAGTCTATCTTTGTAATTTTTCTCAGATTAAAAAAAATCTTTCGAATTTGAATTAAATGCCCTTTATATTGAAGTTTGTAAGTAAATGGTGATAATAATAACATTATAGTGACATTCAATTTTTAATTTTGCAAAATTAAAAAAAAAGGTTGAAAAATTAATTTTAATATTGCAGAAAAAGGAACGTGAAAAAAAGTAATGTATCAGATTAAGTGATGCAATTCTAGTATTCATTTAAATTCGTGAATGATCGTGAGCCAAATTTGAATTAAATATCCATAATTGTTCATTTTTCACTTATTAACAAATAGTTCATTTATTAAAGATAAACTTGTTTTAAATTTTAAAAAACGAACTCAATTTAAAAAAGCGAAGCGTTCCACATTCTGTAGAATAAGATCGTCCTAACATGAAATAATCAGTCTGATGGAAGAATTAAATGAAGATTAAAATGAAGTGCAAACTATTTTTTATGTTTTTCTAATATCAGATTTTTCAAAAAAATAATATTTTTTGTTTCTACACATTTTTGAAATATATAATTTTATCACTCGACGTCGTGCTGGTCCGAATAAAATTACATTCATGTCTGCTAGTCTGTATATCTGCAATGAAATTCAACTTGGGTATTTTTTTCAAACGTTCTTACTTTTATTGCATTTGTTGCATAATTTTCTATATTGATGAAATCCACGTGTGTAATATCGTTTTCATATGACACAGTAAAAACGAGTCGCCTCCTATGGTTTTAATTATTTCTGAATTAACTTTAAAAAATTCAAATTTGAAATAAAGCTAAATTTGATGAAATATTTTAATAATTTACTTACATTTATTTCACTCGTGGAACATTTTAGACATGTTTTTGTGTATGGATCATTTGAAAATTTATGCATATCTTGAATACAAGTGTTTTTACAAATATTTTTAAGAGATAAATAGAATCAAACTATAATTTATCAAAGAATTGTACATATTATTTCTTTTAATTTTGTATCATTATCTGTGATTTATGTATATTACTGGTTCATTTTTCTGTTAGATTTTTATTTATGTATATAATGTGTCTTTTTATTTTTATAGTTTTTTTTATCATCGAATAAAGACAAAAATGAATGTTTGTTTATGTAATCCTCCGTGTAGTTAATTATAAATTTTTAAAGAGCAGATGGTGTAGAAATTATATTATTACTGATTCATGATGACTTACAGATTGTCTTAGCTCTATTAAATGATTTAAGCAATTGGGCATTTTTTCAATAAAGGATTATTTATATAAAGGACGCTAAATGTTTTAATTGTCATAGAACGAAATATTAGTGCCTGAGTACTTAAATAAAAATTCATATGACATAAAAAAAACTTATTTCACTCAAGGAAAGATTATATATAAAGAATTATTACATTTTAATTCAATGAACAAAATAAAAATACTTGTAGATCATCATTCTAAAAACAATTCAATAGTCGGAGAAAGGCCGTCTGTGGTTTTTTTTGTAATATCTTAACATTTCGAGACTTTTTTTTTCATGACACAATACCACATTCTGTTAACATGACACACCAATTTCGACAGTCCTGCAATAATACAGCATTCTGTTAACATTATTTTTACACATTACGATTTTTGAACGTGAACATCCCTCTTTTAAGTACGAATATTTGAATGTGCCAAGCATGTTTACTTTAGCTTACCTGCTTACATGTTTACTATACTTTAGCTTAATTCGATTTCGATACAATATGCAACAAATTAATCATACTAAGTCTGATGATGAATTCATTCATTCCAATTACCTGTAATTCTTGTTGAATGTGGCAGCAGCAATAAGGCGATGCTCTATTCCAACGTGAGTGGATTGCAGTGAATATCTTTCCAGAGCTACTCGACGGTCTTTCTTCCTGGCAACTACAGCTTTGAGGAAGGCATCTAATCCTCGGGAGAAATCCTCGTGGTCATCCTCCTCTTCCATGTCACTTAAAAAAAATCAGAGAATTTTAATTGAAAAACGATGTTTTGTCAGAAATTATATATGTAACGGGAGATTCAGTGTTGGAAGAAGTGTTGCGATACGCCTCTGATAAGTAAGTTCGTAAAAGTAATATCACTAAATGCTCCAGGTATTGGGTTTTTAAGTGACTAGGATTTTGATACTTCTAAAATACCCAAACATCTTAATTTTTATTTATAAGTAAATTTTTAGCATCAAAATTATATTTAATTTATTAATATCAGCGTCTAAACAACTTTTTTTTTCAGCATCTGGAAATAATTTCGGCAATTAAAACTTCAAAAAAACCCCCGCTCAGAAATTTGATGTGTCAAATTCTCGAAAAATCAGATTTAAATTAAAACGCTCAATTTCGCATTAATAAATTTCATTTCAAATTGGGTATTCAACTATTTTATAAATTACTAATTAATAGTTTTATAATCATAGTCATAAAAATGATTGTGGTCATGCGTTTATTGATTATGTCATATAAAATGCATTCTGCAAACAAATTAACAAAAATAGCCTAACAATAAGAGGAATAGAATTAAGACTGTCGTGAATTCAGCTATGATAGAATAATTTCATAGTATTACTCACAATGTATCACCATAAATAAGATACAAATATTTACAGAAAGTATATTTTATCTTCTTTTTTTAGTGAAATTAATTTCTTAAATCTACATTTCAGTTTTTGATTTATCATTTCAAACAGTTGAAATTTATTTCAATGCTGACAAGATATTACTAGCTTTTTTGCACTAAAACATAAATTAGCAACGTATAAAATTGAATAAAAATTGGGGATGAATTAAAATTTAATCGAATTCAATCCCCAAAATTAAGTGAATTCAGTTGTTAGAATTATGTTATCTTAACTCTTCCCTTTCCTATGCTTAGACTAAGATCATTGTTTTAATAATTAAATCTGTCCTTAATGTCGTAATACTTTTAAATGTTATTAAATTTCTTTACACATCTCTTTTAGCAATGAGTTTACTTTCTCTTAATTACTTGAATTTCATAACTACAGTTTAATTTCTGTTTGGCGTAGCGTAGATAAATTCCTTTGAGAGAATACACATTTCTGTTCTTTAAGCCTAAATTATGCTCAGCTTCCTTCATTATTTCTGAATAAAGCAACAATGTTAAACCATGTGTAACATTAAACAGTAGTTTATCTTTAGTTTGAACTTTTAACTATAAAGATGCCACTGGCATCACGACAGTTAAACAGTGGTTGCAAACTTTTATAACCAATTTGAATAGCTTATTTTAATTTTTAAAAATTTATATTCTAATTTCAGATTTATTATAGTATTATTATTACTTTTTTATTGGGCATTATTGCACGGTATTGAACTTGCCATAAGGATTGCTATTGACTTTAAGAAATTGGACTTCTACTTGTTGGTCCGTGGGAGGTATTTCATTTCTCTCCTATCATCCAATGGAAGAACCAAAGGAGACATTCCTCGAGACGCCACCTGGGGACGCTCATTCTTGGGATTAAGGCCCTCCCAAGGGATTTGTTTCACTGTCCATATTTGTAGCTGCCGTTATATTATTTCAGCCCTCTTCAAAATAGACATCGACTGCACCAGGGATATTCTTTATTCCGGTAAAGCTGAGGATGTGATCAGGGCTGTTCTTCCTAATCTAATTGTCCCCCTGTTCTCCATTTCCTTCCCTTATTTTTTATTGTACTTGTCACACGACAACAACCATAACAATTGCTTTCTTTTTGTTAAATCTGATTTTAACTATGAAAAATTGAAAATAATTCGTAGTTACTCAATTTAAGAAAAGATTGTATTCATAATTACTTTTAATTAAGCAGATAAGGACACCTTTTATATAAAGACTTCAAAATTATCCTTAAAATGCTTGCTTAATTAGTTGATCCGAAAATTAAACGCAGGTTTCATCTTACATTTTAAAAGGACCTCCCTTTCTTTGTACTTCGCTTACCAATTTTTACAGTTTCATTTAATTATGCAACGCTTTTATCATCATCATTATTATTATTATTATATTCATGAAGGAGTTAAAGAGCTCCAAGTAATGGGTTCTTTGTTTTTATGGATGTAAAGAGCATGTTCGTTTCCTCCTTCACTTATTCTTTAAACTTCATGTCCCTTTTTTTAGTTTAGTCTTTTGAATCTGGATATGGCATTCAAGAAAAATTAATGATTCAAATGAGTAAGAATGGGCTCCAATGAGAGCATCTTAAGACAATGATTTTTCAGAATTCTTTTAAAAGCTCAATGTTCTCTGGATCCCCTTTTGAAGAAACTGAGAAGTAATTAAGTAATAACAAAAATTTTGAGGTATAACTATTTTTATAAAATTATAGAAAAGAAATCGATAGATATTTGTATCTCTAATTCAAAAAATTATAACACAATATTTAAGCTTGATTAATTTTCAAAACTTTTTAAAATTTTTCTCGTATTTATATTTTAGGCGACATGCGTACAAAAATGAATTTCATGTAGTTTATAAAAAAAATTGAGTACAAATCCATTATTTAAAATAATAAAGTGTTTTATTGTAAAATGTTATAAAATATTTTAAAAAGATTTATTAAAAGATTTATTTAAAAAAGAATGAGGAATTAGAATTTGGTATAGCCTGAAAGATTATATTTTGACTTTAAGCTCATATAATTTTAGTGCAATAATATTCTTCGAAGTTAGTAATAGAAACCATTAAAAGTGTATTTAATTTTTAATTAAATATCCAAATTAAAATTCTGGAAACTTTATTAATTAGTAATTACTATCCAAGATATTACCACATATTAAAATTTTAATTTTTAATCATCAATATGCTATTTAGAGCGTTTTGTACGATTTTTTTTTATCATACATATCGCAATTTATCAGCCTATAAACAGTGTTAAAAATTTATTTGCATATTTAAAAAAATAACTAATAATTCCATTATATTGTAGTCTCTTGTGCGATTTGTTAAATTTGAGATTTCAAACAATTTATTTACACGTTCTTTGTTACAGAAAATTCGAAAATCCATAGCTGTTTTACATTTTACGATTCAGTCTCTGTCCTTTTAAAATTAAAACATGTATGTGCTCTAGCTCGAATTTTTAAAAAAAATTTATGAAAAAGAAAGTAAAGATACAAATTAAAAAGTTGTAAAATCTTAGATTTCAACTTTGCTGTATTTTAATACTTAAGAATGAATAAAAATGTTTCTGTTTTTGTGAAAAGTTAGTTTTGGAAAGAATGAAGCCATGTATGTGGAAATCTTAGACAATTTTGTTGACAAATTTTTGAAAATTATAGACATTAAGTGAAAATAAATAGCTGCTTTCATGTGTTTTAACATATTGGTCACTACTGTTGGTGACCGGCTGACATTTGTTTATTTTAGTGCGCCTAGGAGTCATAGGTGATCTGTAAGGTAGACTATCTTTTGAATTATTTTTTATTTCTGTCAATTACATCCTGTTTATTTGTAATGCCGATTACATCCTGTCACTATTGTATGGTGACTAATGTGGCCTTTTTTACTTACTGCTGCGATTTGGCTCAAGAATATTATTTAAAAGAAACATACTGTTTAGAATCTGTAATTTTGCTGCTTAGCATAGTTAGTTTCATTATAGGGAAAACAGTTTTACTGGACTATGGTTGCTGATCTGATGCCGGATTAATGACCTACGGCGTTTGGTCATAAAATTGGAAACGAAATAGATAATACTGGAAGCATGAATTTCAGCCATAGAACCAATAGGAGGCGAATTATGATGAATGTACAAAAATATTCTGTGTCTGCTCTGTAAATTATAAAATACGGTGTCTAAGGAGAAATCATATCGTTAGTCAGAGTTTGACATCGAAGAATTAGTTGGATCAATCTAACAAAGCTCAAGCGTTGAGTGGAGCTCCGGCGATTGTGATTGAGAACAGACCGTGCGCTGAATCTTATAGACAAATATTTAGTGACTATTCATATAAGTAGCGAGTCAGCATTTGGGTACAGATAAAGAGGGGAAAGAATAAATATCAGGGGTTCGGTGAACCTTAGTGAATAGCTTCGTGGATTCTCTCCTCCTTCTGCCTGATAGCATTTTGGGCTGACGGAGTTGCTTGCTATTGATTATTGTTTGTGGTCTACTGTTTGCTAAAAGCACTGTTGTATTTTGCTTTGGTACGTCTAAGTTGTGTTTTGTTGTTTACGTTTTAGTGTTAATAAAAGTCGTTTTGTAACCATACGCTCAATACAGCGAACCCATCCATTTTAGCGGAATTTCCATAAAAATGCGTATTGATATTTAAAATAAAATTATTCTATTAGCATCATGGCGGGCACTGGTTGGTGCTTATTAGAACATCTTAAAACTTGGTTAAAATGCAAAAAAATAAAAAAATAAAATTTAAGTAGGACTATATATATCTTCACAAGATAACTCTAAAAACAAATTATCATTTTCAATCAATTTATAATAAAATTATTTAAAGAGCAATGTGTTAAATTAATAACTCCATTATATCTTCTAAACTCGTGTAATAAAAAATTCTTTTTGATAAATATTAAAAAAAACTTGACTTATCTATGACATATTTCCTTTTTTATTTTTCTTTTCTTCTCATGTGAGTTTCTCAATAAATATGAGGCATAAATTGTTGTGTGTTACCTTCCTGTTTCCGATTCATCTCCTGAATCACTGAAGACATCCGAGAAAGGCGACTCCATTGGAACGTCACCAGGATCTCCCCTGCTACTGTCACTATGGGATGGAAGTGGAAGATTCCGGTTCTTGGAAGTCTGAATGAGAGGGGTCATAACTTTCTCCGGCCCATTGTCCACGGGGCGAAATCTTCAAATAAAAAAAAGGAAAAAAAAATTATTGTGCTATTCATTTAAGAGAAAGAAAACGGTTTTCTAAACTTGTTAAACATTATGGTCGAACGACGTGCAGGACACTGAAAGTAAAATATTGGGAAACCCATGAAAAAAAAAAGATGTACTGTCTGTTTTTAAATTTATATATCAAAGCCAGCTCATATTAAATTTAATCAAGTTTAAAACTGTTAAATGCAATAAAAAGATTATTGGTGAAAATGGTGACGTTTAAATGGGATAAATTGCTTCATAGAGCAACGTAGCTGTATTAAATTTTGTTTTCTAATTAGAAAATACGTAGAACAAAATAAATATAACAATCATGTTCTTAGGATGGACTTTGCGACTGTAGCAAAGTAAACAAAATGAAACTTGTGTTATTATTACCCGACGATATTCATTACTGCGCAGAATGTATAAATTTCGAATGACATTTGTCTTTTAGTGACTGTCACATGGGCGTTAATTGACTTTACTCATTCCCTTTAAAACATTCAAATATTTACGTACACATTTTTCTCTTTCTTACACTGTAAACTCTTCATTGTAAAATTATTTTTATGCAAGAAAAGAATTATTATATTAGAACCAATATGAAAGCAAGGCATTTCTGAAAAGATGCATATAGCAGGAAGCCACTACCATTTTTTATTTCATAAACAAATAAAGAAACAATCGTTGCCATTGGCAAAAAAAATTGACATCTTTTCTTCTGCCTCGTACTTTAATTTTAAATAGAAGAAATATGAACAGGGGAAAATGATGCTAATATTAAAGTTCTATTATTTTTATATAAACTATTCTTTAAAAAAAGGGGACATTTCTTTAAAGATCTTAATGAAAGATGGTAGTTGAAATTTGTAATAATTTAGAAGTTGAAATTCAACTACCAAAACTTTTTTAAAATTTGGCAGCCAGATGGATTTTTTCAATCTATAAAGCTCCTAATACACTTGCATATTATGTAACACAGTTTGAAGAAATAGGCTTATCCTTTATAATTTCTAGAAAATAGTTCAAATTTTAACTCTTGTTAGGATTTCATTTTCCAAACAAAAGCATGCTTACCAAATAAGAAGGTACAAAGTGGAAAAGAGGTCGCCAGGAAAGTATTTAGAACCTATAAAATTTTGAAAGGATTTTACAAATACAACATTTTAGTTCCGTGGAAATTCTGCGTAGCTCAGAGGACAAAGTCATTGTGAAGGAAGAGCTCGAATGATTAGAAAATTATTTTTAATTTATGAATAATAATGAGACTTGTTAGAAACATCACATACATGCAAATAATGATTATAAAAATTTAAAAGCATTTGCGTAGAATTTTTAGAGATCTTAATGATGAGAGACACGTAACGATGCATATTTTCGGTGAGCTCAATATTCAGAACGACTGATGGTTACAATATCTCATTTGTTTTCATTTTTTTTTTTACTTAAATTAGTTTTATTCTGAGGCCGATTTCATTTCAGCTGCTACAGAACTATTTTGAACAGGTTTCAGACATATCAGACTATTATTATTTAAGGATTCTCAAAAAATGATAATGACATTTGTAGAAATAAGATTATCTTCTTAGTCCTGAAAAGAAAGAAAATCTGTTTTTACCTTTTTGATGAATTTCTTGTTTGTGAAAAGAAAGCTAGAGATTCAAATTTTCAGATCACTACTTGCATTCTATGCAAGCTCTCGCAGTCTGTTTTTTGATTTCGTAATTTTTATTGTCCTAAATTTTAAAAAATCGCTATTGCACAGTGAATTTCCAAGCAGTAGCCTTCTAGTTATCATATTTGGATCTATTTCTTAAAAGTTTAATTCGTTAAATGTTTTTTATTCCCTTATTAAATCACTCATAAAGTTTTCCTCTTTTTCTTTTCGATAAATTATTTCATCTATAGTTGGTTCTGAACAGGATATCTTTAATTATGAGAATCGTACATCTCAATCATTCGTCAGTACAAAGAGCTCGTTTGAAAATCATCGCTATCTTTTAACATATCTGCTGTTTTTAAATATTAAAGACGTATCAGAGATAATGTAATGACATTCTGTTTCTTGTTTGCGATTCTTTACAATTTATCTACTCGCTCAGCTTTCATTATTCATGGTCTTCTATTTTTTGGCGTTTTCCCTTCACGGCAAGACAATTGCTGAAAGTTTTTTTCGGTCGTATGAAAGCAAAATTATGACTTTATAAGGATAGAAATACTGTTGATGAAAATTGAAGATTCTTGTTTTATTTTAGATTATATTGAAATTATATTTCTAGAATTAAAAATATATATTTCTTGAACTACAAATAAACATTTTTTAAAAAGTAACTTTAAATAAATGTTGTTTTAATACGATTGACGAATTTTATTTCCGATATAACACTTCAGATAAAATTTTGAAAAGAATATGTAAATCGTGTTCTTAAAATATTTTAAATGAATTACAATCTTTCTTGGATAGTTAAATATGATACAAAAATTATATATAGAAATGGAATTTTATGTTTTCTCTAATTAAAGAAAGAAACGTTCTTTAAACTTGGATATCTTAACTTGAAACTAACAAATTATTTTTTCAACATAAAATAATTGTGTAATTTTCAAGGAAATAAACTTTCTCCTGGCACACTTTTATTAAATACATAAAGTTATATAATTAATTACTCACTATATGAGTTTTTTAAACCATCATTGTAATAAGTGCTATTAACATTACAATATTAGAACATCATTTGAAAGATCGTAACTCATCATTGCCAAGAATCATTTGAAAATTATCTCTTTTTTAAAATTTGTACATTATAAAAGTGTAAAATTTTTGTACATTATAAAAGTGTCATAAAATTTATTGTCTTAGAAGTTATTATTAATTTTAGATTTGGAGAGTAGTTTGAAAGGATATTGTTTTTCTTTATTTTGGGATCATAAGAATATTAATGCTATCTGTAACATATTCCCCTAAAACGATTACTACAAGCAGCTGACTGTTACCTTTCTAGGTAATTATTGTTGCTTTTCGGTGTCCAAGGCCTCCATTCTTCATCAAGGTGGCCTTCTGTGAGATTGCTAATATTGGATGTAGTTATGGTTGGAGTATTTCGGCTGCTGTCATTCTTATGAGACAGATGGTGTTGGTTGCTCATCTCCAGATCTGGTGTTGATCTTGGAGATGTCCCAGATGATAATATGACGTCCTTGTGCTTCTCATCTTCGGTTTTTTCCACATTTTCATCTGCCGATCCTTCATTACTCGTGGTGGTCTTTTCCTTTTGGCCTTCCCCATTCAAAGCCGGGTTGTTGTTTATTTCTAAAAGAAGAAAGAATTGCAGAAATATTGAAGAAAAAATCGTAGTTAGAATAAGATATTTCTTTTTCAAATTAAATCTAACCCCCCCCCCCTGGTTTTATGAAAACCCCGTTATTTGGCTATCTGAATTTCAGAGATTTGAGGATATAACTGAATAAAAAGAAGCAAAATGCGAAAATAAAACATTTAGCAAAACTTATCAGTTTTAATTTAAAAACTGTTGTTCTTACGTTATCTTATAAAAATTGAATAATTTAATTAACATATCATTTACAATTCTTAATCTTTATGCATATCATGTATTAATTAGTAATTCTATACAATTTAAATGTGTGGTATATTTGAGTTCTTAGTCGAATTTTTTGCTATTGTATATAATTGAACCTTGTTTATGCCAATTTTCCAATGTTTTTTTTTCTCATATTTGGTATTTTCATATCTATTGGTGCTTTTGCTACAATTATATAAACAGGAATACCTAATTCTAATAACCCAATATTTATCTATATTTTGATACCTCATTTCTTTCAAATATGTTACCTTCATTTCATTTTTTAAAATTTCCTTTATTCTTAAGCTGTTCGGAAAAAATAGTATCTGAACGTAAAAATAATATTTAAATACGAATTCTAAAATATTACAGAAATATTTACATTATTTTATAATAAAAAATAATAGTTGATAGTTTTTTTTTTGCTAAAAACCATTTTGAATTTTTTTAAAAAATTATTGGAACTATAGTGACATATAGTTTTTAGAAAAAATCTCGCAAACCGAATAAAATATTATTTTGCAATTTATCTCTTTATTATTAGTAATTAAATTTTTTTCAAAACGCTTTCCGTTTACATTCATTTAATTAATTGCCAGCAGAATAATATGATATAGAACTTACATTAAAATGCAATTTGAAAGAAATTTAATAAGTGTTTGCAAAATGTATTAAAAATTTGGAAGAACTAGTTCTGATTATAAAAATCGTATGTTAAGTTTTTTCACTTGTTTTAACAATATTAAAACAGCCATAAAATACTTTATTACTTAAATAAAATATCACATTTCATCATGACATATCATTACTTTCAATTGCATGCTTTTAATTTCAGGTGCCATTTTTTTCCCTCATTTCAGACGGAATAACATATATATTAAAATGAATCATCTCTACAATATAAATTAAAACGGAACTTTACAAATTTTCTCAATATTAACAAAAAAGATTTTAAAAATGTCACTGTTCAACTGTACTGTTAACAGTTAAAACTGTATTTTTAACTTATATATCAACAACCAATCATAGCAATAACTATATCCCTTTTTCCTGGGAATTCACAGTCATAAAAAACATTTTCCATCTCGCCACCTCATTATTTCAGAAGTTTCTTTTTCATTTCATTTCTCATTCACTTAAAAGCAACATGAAAATTCATACTAAATTTTGAAAAAAAAATTCCACACGCATAGGCACACGCAAATTCACTCATTTGGTGGAAATGAGCACGAAAATTTACGGAACTCATTTGCAACGAAATCGAAAAATCAGAGCTAGTATAAATAAATAAATACAAAAAACCCCCAAGTCGTTATGCTTCTACTCTCAGTAAAAGAAAATGATGAAATTATTAAAACATGTAGTAAAAAAAAATAACTGAAATTGTTTGGTTAATGAAATATAACAGAGTTTAAAATCTCTATTTCACGTGCTTTATCCCATTTATCTATATTGGATCTATAGAAATAGGTGGTTAAGAAAAAATAATTGGAAAAATGGGGGAAGCTAAGCCCAATTTATTGAAAAGATCAAGTACTTAATGAATTGATTAGACTTCCTTAATTAACTTTTCACAGAGATAAATAGAACGGAAGCTGGTTAATCATGTTTATTCAAGACTTGACTGAATCGTATTTGCTATTAAGAAATGCAGGACCTTAACTTAGAAAGGAGATTACAGTGGTAGTTGAAACTTCTCAGAGTACTTATTTGCTTAATACTTTTTTATATAAAGATCTTAAAGAATAGCGATGGTATTTAGCACTATGTGCTATCTAATATTTTCTTAACTATCTAACGTTATGTGCTTCTTGATTAGCTAATGTTAGTTTTAATTTAACTATAAAAATTGATCCATTTAGTAGAAATTTCCTTTCTACTTAGAACTATTTTCTAGAATATAAAAAATGATGTTCAGTTTGATTCTAAATCCAATATTTTGTTTAATTGAGAAGTATACCAGAAAAGAATAAATATCTTTAGAAGTACGGAATTATAATTCAAAATATAAGCGAATGTTTAGTCCAAAAACTTTAGTAGATTTTAATTTATTAATTTTAAAATTCATTCATAATTTATTAAAGAAAGAAGATCAGGACTAGATAATGCGTTTTTTCATGCGTAAAAAATCAAAATTTTTCATAATGTTAATGCAACAAATGTAGGTTGATTTTATTTCTGAGATTAAAATACAGATTCGGAACAATAAGAGATTGATTTTTGTAGTTATGAACCTTGGACTAATAACTAGTAAGCCCCATAAGATCTTATGTTACACCAGTGTGCACTTGTTTGACCCAAGAAAACCGGGTAAAATAGAACAATATAAATTAAGAAGTGTAAAATAGAACAATATAAATTAA
>JAPMOQ010028337.1:711371-730484 GCA_026543055.1 Argiope trifasciata | reverse complement strand
ATTTTACACCAAAAGAAATGCACATCCTCCTTACTAAATATGTACTTACTTTCATTCCTTCAATCATCGTACTTAATTATTCCGAAAAACATAACTGTTCCTTAGCAAATGTCAAGCAGTGTATACTCGAATTTTTAATATTGTGTGTTTCCCAAATGTTTAACTACGGAAAAAAATCGGCAAATATCATATTTAAAGATTTCATGATTTCGGTTAAAATTAAGGAATTAATTATCGGAAATTTACACTTGGAGATATTCATTTGATCCTACGCATGTTGTTGTGATTCTGTAATGTAGTTTTGTTTCTTTACTAATGAAATTGATTTACAGATATTCTTAATGGATAACATGTAAACGATTCCCGATTTTGATGGCGAATTTCAAGACTTAGGAGACAAAAATAAAGATTTTCGAAAATACAAGAGTTTGGTCTTTTTATCTATTACGAACCGATATTGACAGTTAATTTTCTGAAAAAGTGTATGCTACCTAGGAAAACCTATATAAACGAAAGTGGCTGAAGTGATTCAACAAAGTGAATTTTTGAAAAAGTGTTGTTGCATTATGAACTGTTGAGCGGAGCGTTATTGCGCTGTCGCTATTACTAATCGAAGTAACGATTTTCTGTATGTTTATATGTTGTACTATTAGTGCTGGTCTTTTGTTGCCTGTCCTTTATGGGATAAATTGCCGCTACCCATTATTGATCATAATTGATTTTTTACACTAGGTGCCACAGAATAAATTTTCGTAGCCATATTTCATTGCGAATGTCTGTTTAACTGACACTTTCTGAAAACAAAAATTTAAATTTTGTACTTTGGACCTATTTGGAAGTGTCCATAGCATGACAAAATTTATTTTATTGTTTCTACTTTATTCAAATAAAAACATACGGTAAAAAACTTTATATAGCAAAAATTTCGAATTACAACACACGTAATTATTTATGCTACCTCGAAATTGCACAATTCTTTATTCCTTTCTTTCTAGCTACGATTATTTCCCATTTAAGAATACAATATCGATCTAAGAGTTCAGGAATAAAAAAAATTGTCCTTCGTGCCGGAAACTGATCGAATTACGTCTATCCAAGAAGAAGCTGTCAATCTTCTGCATTTTGTTTTTTCACGTTATTACTTCACAGAGCAAAGAGTTGACGTGCGTGTTCAAATCGTTTCTGTAGAGGATATTTTTCAAAAAAAGAAAATGATATTTGCAAGCTTGATTCGAAGCAGTAAATTTGGAAAATAAATACCATTTTAGAAACTAGTGGTTAAAATGAAAACATATTTTAATAACAAGACAAATAGTACAAATTTTATTAGCTCTCCGGGGCTAATTTTTCACGAGAAAAAAGGGAACCAGGGCAGACAGGTTTTATAAAGCATTTCTACCGAGACAATTCAATTATGTGAAATACTTTTAGTTTTTATACTCTTACTAACTGTATCAGGGGTAGCAAATCTTTATGGGTCAAGGTGCCATTTTTTCTTCTAAAGAAATAGTTAGTGAAATATAGATATGCTGCCAAATAATTTTCTTCAGCGATTATTGAGATGATAAAGCTAAATGCTAACAACTAAAAATAATCTTTATTTGCAGCGAAAAAATGCATTTTGAACGGTATAGCAATATATGTTTTAGTCATGCATGCAATTTTAATTGAAGTAACATTAGCGTGATTTATTGCAAATTAAATGACAAATAACTTATATTAGGATTGTACGATCTTACTTTCAGCAGAATTGGAGTCATCTGCCAAAAGGTTTCTAAGAAAATCTTTGATGTTATTCATTTCTAAAAATAATGAGTGGCAAGTGTAGAAGAAAATATCCTTAAAATAGCACGAACCAGCTTTTTCAAGCAGTTTAATTTCGAATCAAATTTATTGTTTCCAGAATTTCGTTACTGGCATTTTTACTTATGTTGCTTATTAAATTTTCTGTTTCAAACAATTCCAACTTTTTCCTTGTTTCAATAAATTTTTGAATCCATATTGAATTAGATTGGAAATCAATCAGTTGTAATTTAAATTCTTCGGTTTCGAACCAATCGAATTGGGACAAATTCAATTTATCAAATGATGTCAAATGCAAGTCATCTTGCCAATCGTTTTGATCAGCGGCATACTCTAAATATCGTGTCGCGTGTCATCAATAGTGTCACTGGTTCGTCATCCCTTATCTATATATTAAAAATAAATGGAACTGAATCAAAGAGGCGTTTCCTCAGCCAAACGTATCGTACCAACTTTGAAAAACTTTTACTTTATATGAAAATGAAGTCATCAATGGCCATATGAATCTTTTATCACATCATTAATACCTTTCTCACAACTATCATCCATTGAAAAATATTTCAAAGGTAATACATTAATGCTTCCTCTTTGAAGAGTTTGAAAATTACTTTAAATATTTTATTTTACGGTTGTACCTATTTCATTAATTTTTTATTTTATTTGAAATCTTACGACCCATAGATACGTCATAAAGAATTGGTTTCATTTTACACCTCAATTTTTGGGAGATTTGCAAAATAAAGCCTAAATATGGCTTCCGATTTCTATAAATGGACTGATTTTGACGATCTTCAGGCCGATTAATTTTGGCAATGTGCAAACGCAGAATCATCTATCATTGCTATGCAATAATAATTTAAAATATTAATTTTTTTGACGTAATTATATTTTATTGAATTCCCAAACATGACTATATTAATGTCATCAGTATGATTGCTCAACAATGCTAGTGTTAATAAGTTTAATTATGTCTATCAACTTTGATGAAAGCATATCTTGCTCAAACAAAAGCATAAAAGTATAGGTATAATAATATGCATATAAGTTAAACTATAACCAGATATAACTGATTGGAGGAAGATTCAAGGCGGTTAAATCATTCTAGTTTGTTATAACTAAAAAAAGTTACAATTTCAAAATTTAACGAAACTTAGAAAAAAGTAGTTGACGATAAGTTGTGGCGGGTCAAAGGCGTTCACATGAAGCAAAATTTTTGAAATTAATAGTAAGGTTGTGAGTGGAATTTTGTCGAGTTTTTCTCTCCATACCGAACGCTCAATGAAGTAGAATATTTTTGATTCTTCATGAAAACGGAAAATAACGGAAGAGGAAGTAGACAAGTTCTGATGGCATATTTAGGAATTAGGAGCTTTAATATGGAATACAAGCTAATGAAATCTTTTTTGTGGTTTTGAGCTGACGAACTGTATCCTCATAGGGAAATATACAATAAGGAAGTGTTCTTTCGATTTCTTATTAAAATGAAAGGTTGTGTAACATCTGAAAGAGTTTAATGTATCATCTGAAAGACCATGCTCTGTATTTTCACTTGTATTATGGTTTCAATTTGATTATGACATTGTAAAATCTTTATCATTTCGTGTTTTCTTGATTAATAGCATGTATTTAATTTTATGGATATTTTGTATTTTTTGACGATGAAGTTAATTGACTCAACGTCATGTAATGTTGTCTGAGTTTCTGAGTTAAACCGCATTGCTACTGCTCCTTTTGCAGTCTGAATACTGTGGTAGTACATTTGTATTTAGACAAGTTAGAACAAGAAATCCTCACACATCAAAAATTTATCTTCATTAAAAACTGATTGTTGCGGCAATTACTGTGTCACCCATGCTTTCATATCTTTAACGATACAGAAACGAATCAGCTTAAAATAGAATCTTAAAAAAATAGTAATGATTGATTCCAAAGAAATATAAAATCTAGTGTTCGAATGGTTCAATTCGTCCTGAATCTCATTATTTCTATTCACATTTCTCCAGATGCATGAATGTCTTAAAATAATGATTACAAGAATATTTTATGCAAAAAATTGAATACATAATTTTTGCAATAATTATTTAATTGGAAATAAACTTTATTTCAACTCATTTATTAAAATGTAGTTCAGACTTTTATTAAATTTTCTTTTCAAATAATTGATAATCGTTCTCTTTTGAACTATCTTTTCCATTATTGCTTGACAACGTGTTCTAAAATACTCCGCGCTTTTGCGCATGCGTTAAGATGGTTAAATTAGTCAAAATAGGGGTGAGAGAAAGGATTAAAGGAGGGGAGGTTGTATTTAACAATAAAATGTACTCGTATTACTCGTAGACTGAATTAAAATTACGTTCACAAACGACACGATATTCACATACACTTGAAAAGAATTGAGCAAAAAGTATCTAATAAGGCCGAAATAAAGATCAAACACTGATGAAGAATTCCGAAAATGCACTCATATTCCCACGTATCTACTCTTAATGAGAAAGAATCGTCGAAAAGTGATCCTCTCAGAGTATTGAGAAGAGCAATGCAATGAATATGATTTTCAGCAGGATAACGTTAATGTAAAACATCATCCTGAAAGCTACCTTAGGTGTGATTACACTGCAAGTTTAACATTAGTTTTTTCTATTTTGAAACAGAAAATACTTTTTTTTGGAACAGAATTCGTAATCAGATGAAGAGGAAGTTATCTCAGCCATCATATCCTTTTCCAAACTTCTCCACAATGCGGGAGGTATGCTACTCTTGACGTCAAATTTGGCATGAAGCAGGTCAATATACTTCATTCTATAGCAGAAGCCGTATCATCTGGCTACTATATTTCTCTTTACATTGTAAAAGAAGTTAAGAAACGCGATATAGCTTTATTAGAGGACTTTTAATAAATAGTTATAAATCTTTTGTTTATGATTTAAATTTATTTAACTATAAATCAAACCGGTGTGCTTACATTTCCCAGGTTTCGTTTGATAATCTCTTAAATGTTCTTGAATTTGAACAGCAGATAAGTGAAAGTAAATAGAGGATAAAATAGCATAGTGTGCACATGTTTTCTATCAATTTAGTTTTAATAGAAACAATTCTTTAAAGAAAATGCTTATATTTTTTATAAAAAAGTGTGCATTCCCTTTATATTAATCTACTTTCTGATTTTTTGTCTTTAATTTACATTTGCTATGCATTTCTTAACAATTTTCTAGCAATTTTATTTTTTAGTTTTTTTACTAGATACGGCAACTTTAATCAAACAATATATCGAAAATTTAAGTTTATTGACAACTTCTATAACTCATTTTTATTTTATTCACCCATCTAATTTCAAAATCTTAATACTTATAAAGCTGTTTTAAGAAACACTGAACTGAGAAACTAAGTTTTATAAGAAAAATTTGGTAATGGATATTCATGGTTTCAAAAATATTCAATGACTGCTTCTGAAGCATGATTAAAATATTATAAACATGATTAGTATAGTTTAATAATATACAATTCTATTAGAGTTTGATATATTCGAAAGTTTTTTTATACCAAAAACATATTTCAAAAAAAAAAATATTTTTTAAGTGCAAAACTTGCTTTTATTTTACCGATAATTTATTTTTTAACAAAATGAGAATACACTTTAAAATCTTTTATAGCTTATTAGAAATTTGACAATAACAATCGAGTTTAAAAAACATTTGATTTTTGTTGAGGGTTCTCTATCGTAAAAAATATATGGTGATAAAAGAATAGGAAAAAAGGGACAAAGCAAAAAGTAGACTCTAAGTTTGTTTCTTAAAACAAAATTTTCTCAAACCCACTATCAGATGACACCGCTCGTATTATGACGAAATTTGATTACTGAATAGTCTTTATTAAATTCGAAAAAAACGTTTAAGTGACACATTTTGCTTAAAAAATGTTAATCAGCAAGTTTGAAAAGTTAAGCATATTAGGTTATGATTGTAAAAATCTACCAACTTTCGGAACATGAAGTAAGTGAAATCAAAAGTTTGTAGAAATGAAAATATAGGAAAACGAAATCCTCAGGCTAAAACAAATGCTTTGCTGAAAAATTCCAAGATCGACTCAAAGTAATTCTCTAATACATTTATTAAATACACTTTTAGGATAATTTTGCAGTTTAACATGGAACAACATTATAGGATTTTAAAATGTAAATTCCTATCGTAGTGTTCCATAGTAACGTATAGATATTGTTTCAATAAATTTTGAAATTATACTGTTAAAGATAAATATTTTGGAAGTTTCTATAGAAACAGCAATTTATTTGTGTTGGTAGTTTTTATTTTTTCATAGCATATTCCAATACTATTTATAAACTTTTGGTATCAAGTAATTCTACTTAATAATCCCTACTGCTTGTTTCCCTTTGTATATAAAAACACAACACATTATGAATAAGAAAGTATAGAATACTATAAGTATAGAAAAGTAGAAAGTATAGAATACTATAAGTATAGAAAAGTAGAAAGTATAGAATAATATAAGTATAGAAAAGTAGAAAGTATAGAATACTAGTAAAAAGAAAATATAGATTACAAGATTTTCAGGAAATAGTCTTTTGGAATAGTGATAAGAATTGCAAGTTAACGAAAGCGTATTCAAACAGTAAAAAATTAATATTTTCGATATTGAAGGAGAATTTCAAGTTTCAGAAGCTAAAATATGACACCTTGAAATATTTATTCAGAGAATAAAGTGTCACTCAGTGTTTAAATAAGCGCTTTAAAATTCTTTCCTTCGAACGTCATTCTGAATAATGGTACAATATCTCTTCAAACATTCAGCTAAAGCAAGAAGTTAATACTTTTTGTTAAGAGAATTTAAGCTGTCGAGCTAAGCCTGATATGAAAGGACGCCTATAGGGAAATGACACGCAATATCCGGCCTTTTAAGAGGATATTACTTTAAAAAAAAACTACTGTAAAAGATCCTCTAAGTTTCATATATAATGTATTCCCCTATCCCGGAAGATGTTTTTTTTTAATATTCAACTTGCCTTTTTTATTCATTATTGTTAGACCGTAAGGCGAAATAAATTGTTCATAAAACATTTTTTAGGAAATTATTACTAATGATATCAGACCAAAAGATCTAGAAAATATTAAAAAAATATTTGTTAGTGTCTAGTTAACTCAGTCTTAGCGGAACTAACCCTCTGAAAATCGCCCGTAAGGAGAAATAAAGTTCTTTTAGTTTCGCTAAAGATAAATGAGGCCCTGAAATAATTACATCAGGAATGCAGAATAATAATTACTACTGAATTATGCGTCTGTGTTGAGAGTCTGAAAATGAAATGACTTTCTGCTTTGAATTTATTGCTTGCTATATTTTGTAGTAATGAACATATTTCTAAGAAAAAGAATGCAATGAAATTGTTATGCGGCGTGTTAGAAATGATAAAAGATAATTAATAATTATGAAAGGAATTTCAATTTCTATGAGCCCTGTTCAGCGTTTGAGTTTGCTATCATAGAAATAGAGCTTCCAAGAGCATATTTAGAACATTTTACCTTAAATTGCATAGGAATTCTGCTTTAACCCTTTGAGGACGTATTAAATTTGGACGTACTGGTCGGAATTTATTTTCTCTGAACGAGAAATGATGCATAATATGCTGGATTATGAAGGAAAAACACAATTTATTCATTCTTTTGTGTAGTTCGATTCTGTAAACCTAATATGTTTTAATGTATTGCTTTATTATAAAAATTATCATTTATAATTTGCCAACGTATGGAATTTTTCAAAACAATCTCTAATGTGAAATTCGGGTTTTAATGACGTGTCGCACAAATAATTCGTTTGGTGTCTCCCTCCTTGATTTTTCTGTTGGAACAGACAGCATAATCTGTACTCGTGAAATCTTGACAGTGCCTCAATATGTGTAATCTGACATTAAGTCTAACTTCTCTATCTAAAGATGATTTTCTTATTGATCTCGATGTTGCTCCTCTTTTGTAACATCAGAGTCAATATTCAAATAGTCAAAATAAGATTCGTCATTGCTAGTTTCAGTATCACTGCACACTTCATTCCGTAACTTTGTTTGTGCCAATTTAGAATATTATTTTTGAAATATCTTAAAATTGAAAATGTCCAATTACACTAAACATAATTTGTTGCGTACCACTTCGAGTTTTACAAAGTATATCGAAAGACTATTTTTTTTACGATCGAGATGCAACTGACTCACTACGGCGTCTTACATGGTGAGTAAAAGATGGTTCTATTAATATTAGGATTCGTTATCATGAAGTGGTAGAAGCACCGTAAATACTGTTTCTTAATTAAGTTCTTTAGCCGTTTCTGTTTTTTCATAGAAAGTGTGAACAAATATATCCTAAATGTAGATTAAGATAGGATGAATACAATAAAAGTTTAGTATGTTTCTTTACTGTGGTGGCTGTGAGTAGACATAGGACCGGAATGGTAAAAATACTTTGGAGGTCGAGAGTAGGCAAACGGGTTAAGCATTTTATTAATAACACAAACCAGTTGTTTAAATAATAAAAAAAATTATATGATGGCTGGATTTTTTCAAAAACTGATTTGGATTATATTTGATGTACTGGTTCAAACATGAAAACAGTTCTCCTTGATTTCCTTAACTTTAAGATTAAATATAATTTAATTATAATATGCTTAAAACTTTAAACAAAAAGTTATTTGTCGTACAAAAGAACATTATGAAAAGAAAAAGAATAATAAATAATTATTATCCTCGCATATAATGTCTTGTGTCGAATTAGAAAAAAAAGAAATTCAACACCATAGTTTTGGCCATGGTGAAGATTAAGTTTATAAGCCTCAATCTTTAATTATAATAAAGATGAATACCTGTTTGTGCTCTACAAGTCAGACTGACTTAGAGCTATCAAATCTGGCACATACATACTTTAGAGGATGAAAATGTGGACCTTAAAGCTATTTTTTGAAGTTTTCATAATAATCCAAAGTTAAACAAAATTTTTGCATTTTTTCACGATAGCTTCCAAAATTATTGCAGTACGAAAAAGAATCTTTTTAATGCTATCAATTTTTTTGCCATATTATTTTTCTTTCTATTTTTAATTTTTTAAAAATATTTTAAGCTTATTTTGCATTTATTTAAGGTATATCTCATAATTAAAACAAACAAACAAACTACTTGGATTGTTGCTTCTAATATTTTAGCATGTCTTTTTCCAATATTTGATTAAGCTACGAAGATTCGATTCCTTTTTTATGTTGAATAGAATTTAGTAAGAGACATACTTTTAATAAATTTTTTGATGTACTTAATATCAAGATTTAAGTGCAGCACTATGCAATAGTAGGAATATTTTAAAGCGTATCAAGTTTGAAATATTGCTGCTTTTTCTAATGACATAATTTGATGTATATGCATCTAGAGCGAAAATTAAGCAAATAACAAAGTCAACAACAGCAAATACAAAGAACTCTATAAAGAATGTAAAATGGTTGAAGTTATATGTCTATTAAAATTTGAAATTTAAAAATATTTCACTGAGGAAACAATTGAAATTTTCAACAAACATTAATCCCTGTGGACCAGTTAGCTACCAAAGATGGATGGTATAAGTGTGGATTAACTGTCTTCTTCCTGAATCTATGGGATAACAGAGGCAAAAAACTGCCATATAAGAAAATAGCAACTTACGCGAGAGAAGATAGTAGATGAAACGACTATTGCCATTTATGAATCCTTAGCTGAAAGAGACAGAACCGTGTTGTTGTTGACTGGATAGGAAGCTAGACCTTTATGAATTTGTTCTTAAAACCACTTTTACGAGATCTTTTATTTCGTAATAAATACTTTATTTATTTGGAAGTAAAAAAGAAATCTTTTATCGTCATAACATTTAAACAATCTTTTATTTCACTAAGATAACTTTTGCTTTGGATGCAGAGGATTGCAGTACTAAGAACAAAGAGACAAAATTTCTTATGCTTTTCAAATCAGACATCACTTATATGATTTCATGAATGGGAGAGAGCGAGGGTAAAATTTACATTCAAAAACTTTCTGATAAATTACAAGGTTGAAAAAAAACCAACTTAACTAAATAACGTCTTAATGCAAGGATTTTGGATGTGATGTGAATATAGATTTCCTTAATTCTTTTAGTATTTAGATCTCTTTCTGAACCTCTTGGCAATATCAATAGAGATCCAAAATGAATAATTTATCCAGAACATATTAGGCAATGAAAAAAAAAATGCCAGAGCAGATAGATAATTCAAATGATGGTGGATTGGAATCTGTAAAAAGACTGGTAGAACTTGGTAGAATTTTATCAGTTTGAACCACTGGCAACTAAGCGGCATTTGAAAATATTCTTAGATTGTGTATAATTGTTAGATTGTAGCTAGCTTTTAAAACCGAAAATAGAATCAAACGATAAGTCGATCGTCTTACTATTAATACTTCAAATTTGAGAATATTAATTATAAGTTTTGTTATGAATAAGAGGGACCATGTTTCTTTTGTATACAGCAATGTTTGTTGCTTTTAATGTGTTCAGGAGTTTTGGAGAAATTGTAAAAATCATCTTTATTAAAAAAACTCTCAACTTGTTAAACTTTTTATCAACTTATCGCTTATGAACAACCTTCAGTTGCTCCAAAAACTTTTTTGTTTCTCACTCTGACGAAAAAACAGAAAATAGTTTCTTGTCACATGTATTTCAAACACATGCTTAATGTGATTAGTACTTTTAGGTATATACGCTGTTTTATTTGTAAAACGACTGCACTTAAATAAACACGAATAAATCTTAAATAAATAGACATTTTTTTATAAATTTTTCTTGAACTAGTGGTATGAAAATTTTTGTCTTTTTACTTAGTCAGTCCAAGAAATGGACACCATGTTTTTATAAGAAGCAGTTTTTCCTGAATTGAGAAAAAATAAGTAAAAAAAGGTTAAAAACCTCCTTTTTCCTAAATTAAGGTGGAAAACTTTTCACCCCTTAGGGTTAAATGAAGTTAGTCCCAAAACGGTTGCCATGAAAAAAGTGCAATTTATAAAAAAGATCAAGACGAGCAATTTTGTAACTGTTTTTGCTACATTTTGAGAAACAAAAGTTATTTAAACAGAAAAATGAAGACAAATGTAAAAAAAGGAAGATTTAATGAAGCTGAAGATGAACCAGCGCATGCAAGCAATTAAATGTTCTTTCTTTTTTCACATACCCTCTGGTTAAGATTTAATTCAAAACGGAAATATGTTAACGAAGTTCTTTGTCTTTCCTGAGGTGAGGAAAACTTTTACTTGACATTTCTGGTCGAAGTAAGATTGTTATTATAAACTGAAAATCGATGAAACTATTTCTGAAACAGGAAAAAGGAAGATACAATGAATCGTTTATATTTGCATCTGTTTAAGTTTTTATTTTTACCTTTCGGAATTTTTTGGAAAACAGAGATAAAAAAAATGAAACCTCAGTAGCCGAAGAAGATTTTGCTTAGAAAAAAAAATTATTTTTGATGTGACTGGAAATTTTATCTTATGGACGTGAAAGTAAAAAATTATTTCAAATTTTTATATTTGAAATAATTTAATGTAAATATTTTTTTTTACTTTGGTTAACTTAAGTGGGAAATAAATAAATTAAGGTGCATCAAAGAGAGTGAACAAAAATATTGCATGCTATAAAAGTATTTTTTGGATTAAAATTGTAATCATTTTACTAAAGATAATATTAATTCATCATCAATTATATTTTTATGATATTGGATTTAGTTAAATTATTCAATTACATCTATCAGATTATTCATAGTAAAAACTGTGATTTTCTTTACAACAGCGAGGCATATATGACCATATGGTGAGATTCCGGGTTCGAAAAAATGTTTTAACCAGTTCCGTCTATTCTTTTTAAGATTTGGAGAAATTTCAAACTTCATACATGTTAAATCTGCCATATTGGGTCAAACGCCCTCTTACTAGAGTGGCATGGAAGTCTATAAAAGAGAAGGATGGAGAATTGCCACCTTACCTTGACTCAGAACGGGATCTTTCTCTAAAATTGCTTCGAAGTGGACATTAATAAAATTAAACAAATCGAATACTATACCAATGTCGATCAATGTTCCTGTAGCTGATAAGTTTGAAAGTAACTGTCGTGTCAGAGAGAGATCAAATAATCTCATGCAATATAGGAATGTAGCGGCAACTAATTGACCTAACTTTTTGGTTTTACATTAACCCTTTGCACTTGGATGGTGACTCTCACTCACCATTGAAAGAGTGAATCATTTTAACGTTTTATTTATTTATTATTTTTGATTGTTCAAAATACATGCAGAATGGTGAAAAAGATGTAGATTAACTTTTCAAAGAAGTTCGACTTAAAAAAATTAGGTATTTTTATTTTTCAGAGCAGTAAAAATATCTTAGCATGAGATGACTAACTATGTATTGAATTGCTTTTCCTAGTACAAAGGTTAATACAGCAGGGCAGACTCTGTAATATGATGATCAGATAAAGAGGAATGATTTAAAAATCAGCCATATTTCATTAAGCTGTCCTCAAATTTTCGGAGGATATTTAACCTTCCACTGATGTAGAATGCTCCAAGATTATAAAGAGAAAGAATATTTGGTGAAATAAAATTTTGAACCTGGTTTCTTAAGTATCGAATACAAAATCTTACCTTAAAAAACAGTTTTTGTAGAAGCAAAAACTATATGCGCAATGCAATAGTTATTTCGTAGGTGTCGTAGTAAAGAAATATCGTTTCGAGAGTGAAATAAATTTAAATTCCCATATTATAGTTGAAAATCAATAGTTACAACCACATTTCCGCAATAAACAATAAAAAACGCCCAAAAATAGTCGGAAGGAGTAGTTTTACTTTTGAGTCTTGCTAGTTAATGTATAATTTTATTTATTATTAAATCCGATGTACACGATCTATAAATAAAAAAAATGAAGAAGCATTTTGTTGATATTAAGGGCTACTATCATTTTACTTCATATGTGGTGATTCAAATATTAATTAAGGTACTTTAAAGATTTTTTTATTTATGTTATTAGAATGCTATTTACTAATGTAATTTTATTTATCAATCATTATTATTTTCATCTCTGCTGAATGAGGGCGATAGCTAAAAGATTCTAAGGTATGTAAATGAAATATACGTAGATTCAAAACAGATACATTTCTGTGTAAAATTTCTGTATTTCATCAATTCGACATTCTTAACAACGCAATTGGGGCTACTGCCTCTGGAGGTCTGTGCTCCAAAATTAAAGGATAACAGATTCGAAGCAGTATTTCTTCAAAGATTCACCATGTTAAAAGGTTTTGTGCATGCAAAATCAGTTACGTAGTACCAAATATTATAGCATTAATGTGATACGAGAACCTTTAAAAAGAGGTGATGTATTTGGTATAATAATCATTATCTATAAATTTCTTTTGGAAATAGCTCTTATCTGAACATAAAAGACGGAGTTAGTTAAAACAGTAACACAATCTCTGTGCAGTAAGTTAACAGCTTAAGTTATATCAAAGGGAGAGAGAGATAATTTGATATATCTTTCAGAGTATTATTAACGGAGATGTAAAAAAGGACGTTGATATATATTAATGATGGTTCTCAGTTACCAGTATTTTGAACAGAAAAGCCTTTTAATGACAAGGAAGCTTTAAGAAAGTGAATGAAACACCAAAAATAAAATGTTTTGCTATTTTTTATTAAAAGCAGTAAACAAATCTTCATTTAAAGATAATGAGGAATAGCATATATGCGATTTTGAACGTGTTTAAACGATGATAATTATATATTATGTTAGATCAAATTTCTCCAGAATACCAGTTAAAGGAACGTCAGACATTTAATTAATGATGAAATAGCATCAAGTTAAATAAATAAGGATAAATGTAACAATTTAAATAAAAATATTATAGACGGTTATGAACATGCTGAGTTGAACTAAATATTGACTTAACAGAAAAGGGTAGAATAAAAACAAACAAAAAATTCTTTGTAGTGTAACTATTATTTTAAACTAAGAAAATGCAGATCGATTTTTCTTCGAGAAAACATTCATTTTTCACTTAGCTAGATTAAATCGGAATCTTGAACGTCTTTAGAAAGTCGAAATCCAGCGATATCAAATATGTAAGAATCAAAGCATTCTTTTGGAGAATTTTATTAAGAAAGTGAGCAAAAGTTTGAATGTTAAACTGCGAAGTGTCACTATTAGGCACGATGTTACTCTTGAGACAAAATTTGCTATGATAACTTCCTTTCTTGGCTACTCAACATACAGAAACTTTGGTTAATTTAAAGCCAAAATTATAATAAATGATTTCAATTAACATATACTTAAAATTAAAATTTATTTTAAAATAAATTATATTGGAAATTGCCTATTTTAGCCAGTTTTCCCAAGTTCAGGGAATTTTTAGAATAAAAAGTGAGAAAAAAAGAAAGAATGGAAAAAACTATCTAAATAAATTGGTAAGATTTGATTCTATTATGTTCGAGTAATATTATGAACATAGTTATCAGATGATAAAATTGATATTTTGATAATTTTGTTACAATGTAGTTATAAAAGCAATATCAAAGGGCAGGTTAACAACATGACCGAGGAAAAATAATCAGAAACTCTTTTAAGAAATGCTAGAAACACACAATCGTTCAAAATTTATGTATGGATAGCAATATTTCTACAATTTTCTTTACCAAAAAATTTAAATTGGCTTGTCTTTTAAAGTTATACTGCTATGCGGGAATAAAATATTTCAAATAAAGTTTTAAGTATTAAAAGTTCCTACAATTTTTAAGAAAGCCTAAATCTATAATTAAAATAAAGCTCAATGTGTGTGTGTGCTGACTTAAAGGTCAGACCGTTCCATCTACAGCTATTAAATTTGATATGTGTATACTTTGGATAACAGAAATGTACACCTCGGAGCGATTTTTTAGAATTTTTAATTAGAATTTAAATTAAATTTAAGCAAAATTTTGGCGTTTTTCCGCTGTAACTTCCGAAAATTTATTGTAAAAACATAGTTTTTACATCAAGTTAAAGACAAAAAAAAAGCTTTCTAATAGTATCAGATTTTTTACGTATAACTAAAACTTCTATTTTTTAACGAATTTGTAAAGGAATATTTTAACCGTATTTTTTAATAATATATTTCGGATAAAACAATAGAATTTAATCAGCTTGAGCACATCAAAGTGAAAAAATTAGCTTTCATCAACGTGTTGCAATCATACTGATAGAAGTTCAAATTTAAAAAAATCAACTATTATTGCAAATTAGATATAAAAAAGGTAACTTTCAGCACGTGATTGGATGAAATAAATATTAAATTCTATATTTTCTAAAAAATAAATGCAAACCAAACGTTTCTATGATCGTTTGCAATATCTATACCATTAATTCAATAAATCATCTTCATTTATAGTAAACAGGATTGAATTTATATAGTATAATTCGGGCCCAATAGCTGATTTGTAAATCCTTAGTAATAGGTATACATATTGTTCGGTACTGTTAACTTGGTCTAAATGAAGTAAAAAATTATATTTTATGTAACTTGAGTGAAACAATGCATTGATGAATAATGAGTTTTAGATTTTTTTTATATTTTGCTCTGTGAGACATATTTTGCACAATATCTTTACTAATAATTTAAACATATATTGTTTAAATTATCTTTTAAATCAATCATTAAAACTAATTTATAAAAATGAAAGAATATTATTATGAAAATGTGTTCTTTTAGATCTTTCTGATCACCATCTTAAAAAAATGCCAATTTCAGGCCAATCAATGTTCGGAATTACTCCAAGGCTGATAATCAAATGAATATGTGTTTGTGTAGATGAATGAATGCGCACGCGCGTGTGTGTGCATATAAACTAGAGCTACCGAATTCGGTATGCACTTATTTACTTTGGAGAAGGAAAAAGAATACCTAGAACGGAATTTTTTTGAAAAATTAATTAATTAAAAATTTATCTAATATTTGGAATTTTTCTGCGATAATTTCCGAAAATGTTAGAGCACAAAACTCCTTTTTAAATCCTCTTGAAAATGACTTTTTTTTCATCGATAACAATGTTTTAACCTATAAATAAAGTTTCTATTTTTAATGAATCTTTTAAAAAATAATGTAAATATATTTTCAAAAGATTAATTTTTCACAAAATGAAAGAAGAATTTAACTTGCAAGAGCACGTTAAGAGTGCACCAGTGCTTTGCCATCACTGACAAAAATTCAAACGGAATGATTAATTCTTATTGCAAATTAAACTGAGGAAAGTGTGATGCTCAGTAGTGTTGAAATGGAAGCGTAATGTTATGGAATAAATATAAGATATGATTTACTTAATCCACGACAGCTGATTACAAATCAGAGATATATGAAGTACAATGGATGAATAACCATAAGGCTTCTATAATAATATGAGTTACATGACTGTCTTCAAATATATTTTGTTGAGAAGTAATAAATAAAGCAAGGAACGTAAGTTTTTAATTGAAAATTTTAGAATACATTACTTACGGCTAATCAGCTGGTCGCCAACGGCGGCTAGTACAATATAATTTGACGAGTTTAACATCTGGTGGATTATTAAATGATACAGATAAAATAAAAATTTTATAATACTGTGTAATTTAGTTGAATTTGCATTTGATATGACAGTAACTGCATGCAATCTATGCCATGTCAAGCCAGTCGTTATGTTATCTATACGAACTCATGGGAGCCACACGGAAAATAGAAATGGATACGTCAGCGGATTGCAAAATGATCTGGTAATGGGGAATTCTGTCTTTCACCAACTTATCACCTGCCATTCTGAAGTCCTGTCTTCATGTCTTGTACAATGATGAGCGGATTTTACCAACGATTTTTCTACTATATAGAATATTTCAAATAAAAAAATTGAAATATATTTGAGAACTTTTTTTTTCTTCAATATATCAGTTGAAAAATTTCGAATTTGTGATGTGAGCAAGGGTTTATCAAATCAAATAATAACAGAAATAATTTAGCAATGGCTCTTTAAAATGGTACAATAGATGCATAAGGATAAGAGTTTAAGGTTTTTCATATTTATATTAGATTTCTAAAGGTTTATAAAGAATATTGTTTTAACTTATTAAAAAATAATTTTTCTAAACTTTAGCTTTGAAGCATTTCATTTTTGTATAAAAATATTGCAACGTTGGGTTTATAGAGAATATACTTTAAATACACGAAATATATATTACAATACGAAAAATATTTTTTTCTTAACATTAACTTAATCTCACTTCTGTATAAAATATTGTCATATTTTATCGTCATAATTTTATATAGAAACGATGAAAAAATTTATTGATTCAGTAATTAAAGTAGTAATTACTTTTCTATAATAAACAATAATTAATGATTCGAGAAACATGATATCAAAACTAAGTATCTGATAACATGATCTATTTTTAACAAAAAATTAACATATTTAACGTAATCGCCGCTTCGCTTTTATATTTGGTAACACTTGATTTGCAAATAATTAGTCAATCGTTTATAATTATATACATAATAGTTTAAAAATTTAGTTAAAGTTATTGCACTTCATTTTAATAATATATAAATTATATTTCTGATAATCTGATTAGATTATCTATTTGAATATTCATAAAAACTTATTGAAATTATTCACTGATTTTATTATGTTTACTACCATTATTACTTTTGTTTTCGACAGAGTGGGGTCTCAAATCAGAGTATTTTATCGTATAATACTTACAACTTTTTTGTCCTTTAAAATAATTAGACTGATTTCTGGAATCTTATTGAAAACGCTATCATTTATTTTGGAAATAATAATGGAATTAATCTACTTAGTAATAATTAAATGAAAGAGCTGTTTGAGATATATTAATTTTTACTTTTATTTTTTATTTTTTTATTTGAAATTAATTCCTCTTTCCGTTTTTATTTTTTGCATACATTTTGACTGCATTCTGTCTTGTAGAAGATGATTTTAAAATCAATACAATACTACATGGTGTACATATTTTCTATACTTTGTTGCAACAAATTTGGAATAAATATTAAATATTTTCATGATTTTTGAAAACCTTAACGCATCTTTAAATAAATTCATAAAAATTATGCCGTTGGTTGATTTATCGTAATTTAATGTCTCAAGATCAAGATTGCTAAATTGCACCTTAGAAAATTAATTTATATATTAATATTTAAACTTACACATTACTTTTAAATTTTTGTTGTTTTATATTTATGAAGATAAAAGTTTTTAATTGAATTTATCCACTCTCATTTATAATATACTATTTTAATATTTTCAGCACTTTTTTTTACTAGTTATTGATGAGCAAATTTAAACTTTGATTTCATACTCGCCTTGCTACAAGACAGTGAATTTGTGGCATCACTATTTCACATTGTTTTTGTTAGCTAATTATTATTAAAAAAAATTCCCCTCCTAGAAAATAAATAAAAAAAGAGTTTAAAAAAGCTCTTTTTATTCCATTTATTCATGAATATTTGATGACATTCACTTATGAGATATGAAGAATGGAGTTCATGGATTAATATATTTATAATCTGCCATTAGGATAAAAGATAAGTTTTTATTTTGAACTATGATAATTTTACACCTGGATCGCCTTTATTGAAAAATTATAATGTATATGATGGATTAAAATCAATATAATGTAATATTTTTATTTATAAGTAATTAGGGCTGCACCTACATTCTAAATTAGCCGTTATAATATTTCCATACTATATCAGTAAGCCTATCAATAAAGTTTAAGTGACTAGTAGAGACCAAGCACTTGAATTTTTTTTACAATTCTATCATTTGACTTTATTATATATCTTTCTACTGATAATTTATTTTATATTTATCTACCCACTATCAAATTATAGATGCTGAAAATGCTCTAAAACCAGTAGTCAATGAGATTCGTGAACGTTTAATGGTATGTCATAAGTCAGGTGTTTGCATTAGGATTTAAAAATTAAAATGTTTTGACTTTATAAAAATACTTCGACAAAATCCCCCCCCTCCACCCTCCCAAAACTTAGATCCGTAAAGAATTTCTTTAAAATCCTTTTATTAATGATCCTATTATCATATCTGAAACTCTTCAGTAACAACTTGGTATCATAATGAAATATTCATTAGATCATTTGCTATTAGTTATTCACTTAAGAGAAGACACATCGCTTTTCTACCAAAGTTGCAAACATGTGATTTGAATTGCAAATTTACGATCAAAGAACGTTTTTTAA
>JAPMOQ010028337.1:681857-711361 GCA_026543055.1 Argiope trifasciata | reverse complement strand
CTTCAATTAAAACGTATTTTCTTTTTCTGAATTTTCTTTCACAAATTTAAATTCTTTTAGTAATTGGTGAGAAAAATTCTATCTTATCAGCATAATCATTTTATAACAGCAAAAGTCGTTTACACTAAAAATTAAATTTTTTTATTCCATTTTCTAAATAAAATTACAGACTAAATTAACATTATTTAATACTGAGGAGGTGATGAAAAGTTATTATTAAAACAGCAGCACTCTGTAACTTTGACTAATCCACATTAATAATATATAGATTATTTTTAATTCTAATAAAGTCCAGATTTAAAGCAACACTAGGGCTATTTTGGGATAAATTTCGTAATTTTGAACAGTAGTCAGATGGCAAGGACGACATCTGAGTTGGCGACCTGACTGATTTAATGTGCACCAAATCTATTTACATGACATTTCTTTTGTGGAATCGATGTCGAACTTGAAACCCTCCATTTCCGAAGCCGATACCTTACATCCAGGCCATCGCAAACCTAATAATAAATGGAAATTTTATGTTAATTGCGAATTCTTCTTGAAATTATGCAGATCAATTGTTTGCTTTCAATAAACATGGGTTAAGCTGGCAGTTTAATGTACAATATATATATATATATATATACTGTTGGACATTGTCCCATTTCTCACAGAAAAAATCCCTTATTTTGAAACCTTGCCTGAGGGCGACCCTTGAAAAAGTCTTCTGGCCGGATTCTTTTTCTATTTACTGTAATTTTGATTCTATTATATTCCTTTTTACCCCGCTTATTTTACTAATTTACTTAAATTCATCTGCATTTTGGTTGTAGCTGCATTTGCACTCACTAAATACAATGATTGGTTTTAAAAATTTAAAATTTTATACTTGTTTGAAATCCGAAATAATTTTAGTTTCGATTCCAGTTTTTAGCTTCGTTTCCGTAATTTTTTCGTTTTTGTTTCATTTACTTAATTATATTAATTTAGATTTATTTCATAAATAGGTTTTATTTCATTTTTGAGAACTTTTTGTTGTTTAATTCCGAATTAAATTTTAATTTCGATTTCGGCATAATTAGTTTCGATTTAATTTTTGTTGACTCAGGAAATGGGTTTTAATTATTTATGCTTTTATGGTGGCTATAATATATATATATATATATATTTCATTTTCATCCAGATTTGCTTTTCACATTGAATATTAGGCCCAGTCAGATTTAGTGGCAAAATATATCTGATCCAAAGTTTCGTAATATCTTGATATTGGTAAGTAGTTATGTGACTCATAAAGAGTAATTTCATTCCTGAAAAGAGTAGTGAATTTTTAATCCTTAGCCCACTGAAAAGTAATTCGATGCATAAATATTTGCTGAATAAGACTTGTTTATTGGTCCGAAAAACTAATATATTCGAATGTTTTAAGTTGAATTTTCTCGGAAAATTAATTTTCAAATTTTTACCAATCCTAAGTATTATTACCAGTCAAAATTTAAGAAAATACTTAAATAAAGCGACAAAATGATGCACCACCTTGAATGGTGCCTGAGAGGAGACATTGAAGGGCTAAGGGTTAAATTATCAGTTAGTTCGCCGCAAGAGTTCCGATTTCGTAATGAAGGTACATATAAAACAAAGTATATGTATAGAATTTTGAAACTTCGGCTTGCTCATTTTGTATTAAAAAATATTTTTAAATGAAAACAGTATGAAGTTATACTTTTGATAGTTTTTTCATGAAAAAAAAATCACAACTTATAATATTGAAGGTGCGTTATATTATTTAGTATAATATAACGCACCTACAGAGTTCCATATGAAAAAGACAAAATAAAACTGTGTGAAACTGATTTAAAACATACAAACAAACAAACAAAAAAAAAAAAAACGAGAAATCCTTCGAAAGAGAAACAATTGATGAATAATAGACAGAATTCTTCACAAACTTGAGGAAATGAGGAATGTGAAGGGATTTCTAAAAAAAAAAGGAATTCAGCTTTAATTCAGAGTGTTTTTCTTTTTAAACTACTTTATCATTACAGAAATCTTTTTCCAAATAAGATTGTAGAGTAAGAATATTGGTTTATATAATTTTGGAATGGTAAATTACATACCTTAAAAATTTTTAGAGTTTCATAGTTCAAACTTTCAGGATATAAATTCAGGATAAATTAATTTTAATTTCATAATCTATTATTTAAAAAGGCTTGTATTTACAAAAATAATTCATGCTTTTTTCTCCACTACTGTTCTCATTTACAAAAATGATGCTTTCCTTTTTTTGTTTATTGATATCGTTTGCCTTCCTTTGATCTTCAATGAAGTTGTTTAATTTTTAATAATAATACTTAAGTTTTAGAAATACTAAAAAAAAAACTTCAATTTCCTATCTTAACTTTTTTACCTGTTCTTTGAAGTTTGAATAAAAATAGATATACGATTGATGTGATGTTATAAAGAATATTAAATTACATGTAATTAAAGAATATTAAATCATATCGTTTTCAGTTTGCTCAATAAGCGAGATTTAAAAGTAAATTATGTAACGGAAAATGATTTTTTATTATCATTAATAAACATGAATCGCATCATTATTTATGTTACACGTATTTTTATGAAAAGTTTTTTTGTAAGATTTACATTCAACTTGCAAGAAATGATTATGTAATGGTTTTTCATAGCAGATTTGTTTTCGGTTTTTACGAATTTATTCATCAACATATCTAAAGAGCGATTAAAAATAACAAAGAATTAGAGTTTTAAACAAAGATGTGCATTTTAAATAATGCAAAAATAGCCTTTTATGAAGAATATATAATTAAGAACATTGCCATTAAAAAAAATCGTGTTTCGTTTATGAAAGACATATAGTTAGAAATTGGCATAGTAAAAAAATCTTGTTTCTAGTAAAAAATATTCTATAAAAAAATCTTCATCGTTTCAAATTGAATAAAGAAGATATAATACTCATTCATTTCAATTTTAATCCAGGTTTTTCTGAGTAATTCTAATAACTTTTCTGAATAATAATAAAAAGTGACATTTCATCTTTTTCATGATAACGAATTAAAAATCAAATGATTATAAAAATACATGACAGTTTTTGAAAAACATATTCTTAAACTCTTGTTTTCTATATAATATGTAATGATTGTGTTCTTTAAAATCTACCAATCTTGGTTTGGCATATAAATTACAGCAAATCTCAAACATTTTCTATGAAAAAATGTTAAAAAATGTTATCGATTTCGAGAATATTTTAAATTTAAATTTCAATTTTTAAAAAGAATGATTTTTCATTTTTATAATGTTTTGATACAATTGAAATTCAAATCTAAAATTCAATTTCAGAAACTAAATAATAACGGGTCCTTCTCTAATGGATTAAGCAAAGTTACAAATTTCCCAAAATTTACAAGCACTACCGGAAATGCAGAGAATAGCTGGCAGTAAAATCTTTTACCTGCAGTACGGCATCTTTTGGGTTCCAAATAAATAAATCGTCTTTCACATAGTTCCCTCAAATTAGATTTATTCTTATTTTAGAAAATAATGAAAAATGCATGAGAGAAATGAATAGAGAATTTAAATTTTGGATTTGTTTGTTTCATACCTCCGAGTGAGTCTTCTCTCGATTGGCTGGCTGAACTAGGTAGATGGTGGCTCTCCCATTCTTGCAAAATCTCTGAAAACAAAGATGGAAATTAAAAAAGATGCAAATGTAGAGACTTTCATATTAAATAATGCAAATCGTAATATCAAATACGATAGAGTTATTATTATGAGATGGTACTAAAATCAATAGGGATATTCCTCTATGATTATCAATATTCTATTATCTAATCTGACGTTATTATGCAGGAAATGAAACTGCGTAAGAATGTATTACAATATTTTATAAAAATACATGAGCTTAAATATTGTTAAATATAAAAATGTAAATGATAAGTTGTTATTAAATTTGTTAGTAAACCAGTACTGTATGATTTTATCAACTGCAATTATAAAAGAACAAAATGTATAGAACTGAAAAGGATAATGAATTAAAAAGCTAAGAATATGTATTAAATTTCATTCTGAAAAGATTATCTATACTTATAATAAAGCTCAATGTGTGTGTGTGTGTGTGTGTTGGCGCTCTACAGGCCAGACCGTTGGACCTACAACTACCAAATTTGGTATATGTATACCTGGGAGGTCGGGAATGTGCACCTCGGAGCCCTTTTTTCGAATTTTTAATTAGAATTTGAATTAATTAAAATTTAAGCGAAATTTCGACGTTTTTCCGCTATAACTTCCGAAAATATTATCGGACAAACATGATTTTAAATCAATTTAAAGATTAAAAAATTAGCTTTCTAATGGTATCAGTGTTTTAATGTATAACTAAAGCCTCTATTTTTAACGAATTTTTAAAGAAATATTTTAACTATGTTTTTTTGATCACGTGACCGGATAAAAGAAAAGAAAACAATGACGGAGGAAGTTCAAATAATAATAACAAAAAAAAAAAAAACGATCATCGTAAATCAAGTCTAAAGAAATGATACTTTCAGCACGTGACTGGATAAAATAACATAAATATAAAAAGTGATACTTTCTAAAAAAATAAATGCAAGGCAAAGGATTCTATTATCGTTTGCAATATCTAAATGATTAATTCAATAAATCTTCTTTATTTACGGTAAACCTGATTGAATTTAGACAGGATATGCATTGAACTCCCGACCTAATGGCATATTTCTATAATCGTTTGCAATATCTGTATCATTAATTTAATAATATTTTTTCGCTTTCTTTCAAAAAACATATTTAATATTTTGGCAACATCACCGAAAAATACATTTTTAATATTTTGGAAGCATAACCGATAATTAAAACTGACTGATTTATAAAATTAAAGAATATTATCAAGAAAACGGGTTCTTTTAGAACTTACCGTCCATCATCTTAAAGAAAATATTAATTTCAGGCCAATAAATGCCCGGAATTACTTCAAGGCTAATGAATATGTGATTTAATTGAAAATTTTAGAACGCATTACTCATGGCGAACCAGCTGGTCGCCAAAGGCGGCTAGTTTAAAATAAAACTATACAAAATAAATCAATACGTACACCAACACAATACAAATATAAAAAGTATTTTGTTGATAACATTTTTATTTTTAAAAAAGCCTAAATATATCAATACACTGTGATACTTACTATAAATACTTAACTATAATTACTATAAATACTTACTTACTATACTTAAAATTTTACTATAATTTGGAAGGGAACACTAATTACAATATCAAGCAATATTATCAAGCAATAGGATGGTAACAAACATTATTAGAATTTTAAAAAAATGGCAGTAAAAATCAGTAATTCTGTGAAGTAGAAATAAGATTCGTTTTATAATGGTTTAATTCAAAGAAAATGCAAATAAATAGAAGGAAAAGTAATTGTCGTTTATACCATAATATATTTGATTTTCCGTTTCATATATTTATTTCAGTACTTCTTTATTGTGTGGTTGTTATCAAATCTAATAAGATTAGTCGTTGGGTATCAATTATTTAGATCGGATATTACACTTACTATCGGATACTATATTTTATGAAATAAATTACATTTTCTACTTTAGTAAAATCAAATCATCTGTTAGCGGAGAAATTAAACAAATCTTATAATTCACCATAGAAATACACTTATTTTTGTATTTTAAAAACGTTGTTTAGAGTGAAATATGGTCATAGTAAGATTATAAATTTTAAGAATAACTAAACATTTCACAAGTAAGAAATTGAAAATGTTTCATCAATATTTCTATATTAATATCATTGCTGATTTGAAACAAAAAAATTATCAGAAAAAATATGCTGTCCCGTTTTAAAAATTCGGAAGAAGTGAGTAAAATTTATCAAAGAAATAGAGTTATGATAAAAATAAATACAATTGATAAGGTTGTGCATGCTATTTGAGATTCATATTACTGATTAGTGAGACATCACATATAGTTATTAATACAAGCAATCAATATATGGTAACGAATCAACCAAACCTGAGATGAAATGTTTCGATTATTTTACGAAGTTAAATCGTGAATTACTTCTTGCAGCAATAGGGTTTTTGCCATAAGATAAATTTCTTCTGTTAAAATGGTGTGCGTCCTTTGAAACATCTAATTTCTTAATATCTTTTGGCTATTCAATTTTGATCATCATGTACTTTATAACTTTCTTTTCAGAAGTTCAAAAATATTTCGTATATGTTACAGATGCGGATCACTTGTGGAAAAGCTATTTTCCACCGCATCCTATTTCTAAAGTAACTTTTAATATAACAACATTGAATTCGATTATACTTCTAGGGTATTGAGATAAAACTGAAGTATACAATTATGTTTTTTCGCCAATATTGACCAAATCGTGTCAAAAATTGAAAACATTAAGGACTTTTAAATTTCGCTTTAGGATTTAAAGTATTATCTCCATAGAAAATTATCCTTTGACAGTGATTATTATGCTTTAGCCAGTGTTTGTATTTAAATGCCTATTAGAAAAATCTGCGGTGAGGGAGATTACAGTCTACTATTTAACATGAAGAAAATTCATTATTAAATCTCTTATTTCCCATTCACACTATAGTAACGCTCCACCAATATAAGAATATTGTAGCAAAATGTTGAAAACTTAGAGCATAGTTTATTGAAATTTATTTCTTATAGATGAATACAGTAAGCATGAAGACATCAGCATAGCTTAAACAGTTTATACTTCCTAATAAATATTACAAGGAGTTCTATAATTTGCATTGTATAGCGTCACATGCATATTGCATATTCACGCTGACAGAACACCATTATTTTGAAATATTCTCTGCTTTTATATTGCTCTTCAAAATTCATTAAACTATCTGAATTTCCATATAAAATCAAATCCTAGCACCTTTTACATATGATGAATATATATTCAAACCTCGAATAGTCCAAGATAGTTCATTTCTTACAATGCCGATGTAAATGACACACTGAACTATTGTGGGCAGCGAATTTTGCAGCTGAAATCAACATCGTGAATGATTTAGTCGTAGCATGGCACCAATTTTATATAGAAACAGTTTTCTATATTACCACATAATAAATGCATGAGAAAATTTTCTATTTATTTTAAATGTATTATGTTGGAGCAAAGCAAGAATTTTATTTAAATTATTTCAAACAGTTTTGTCTGGAAGGTAATTCGTATGAATAATATGGCTTTCATGGTAAATATAAATGCATTTATTTGCTTATATAAATAAAGATCAGCTATTCTTTTACACGCTAAATTTAAGAGTTGCTTCTGGTTCTAAGATGCTATAAATGATTATATCGTTATTTTTAATGAAATAAATACTTAACAATTATTTTCACAGATAATATGTGTTAAGAAAAGAAAGATACTCAAATACGAGTACAAGTTTGTAGTTTAAATTTAGAGTAAGAGATGTGGAATATTCGATAACAATCAAGTGTCAAGTCGCTTTTGATTCATGTCCGATGTTTTTTCTTTATCAATTTTTAGGATAACATTCTATTTATTGCAAAAAAGTGATCAAAAGGAGACCAAAGATCTATGTTTATAATTGTTTGAAATGACAGTTTTTCAAATAAGATGATTTTTTTTTACACCAAAGCATCTCAGCTATAATTTTTTAATTTAGAAAAAGAACTAAACTTTCTATTACAGATATATGTGAAAAGTCTTTAACCCTTTGCACGATGAATATATTACGATTGCACGATATCATCGTATTTTGATGCATAATTAGTTACTTAACACAAAAGCTTGTTTATTGCTCCATAAATAAATAAATGTTATGTAATTGTTCTGAGTTGAGTTTCCCCAAAAAATTAATCTACGTCTTTTTATCTTTCTGTAAGTAATTTTAACAATCAAAATTGAAAAATAAATAAAACATCAAAATAGTGCATCATTTTGAATGGTGAGTGAGAGGCATCATCAGGATGTAAAGGATTGATAATTACTAGATTCTATATTTCATACATATTTAATTTTTATCTGAATAGAAATAATATGTGTAATAAAGTCATACCGTACACAATTGATCTTTGACTTTAATTTTTGTATTATTAACAATCACATAATAATTCAGTAATATGCATTTTTCAAAATTTGAATATTTCAAAAAAATTTAAAAAGATGTTAGAACACTATATGAATAACCATAAAATCAAACTAATCGCAAATGTCTTAACATTTTTTTGGCAAAGAGGAGAGAGAAAGTATTTAACCTATTGTTTGAAACCACCAATTTTTAATTTTAAATCACATTCATTTAGAATGGACGGTACATTTGTATTCTCCGAAATTAACCGAATTATTCTTTCTTGAACAAGTGACTTTGCAACGGAATTCAAACTACAGTTTATTTTGATAAAGAAATGTTGGGTTAAATCTAAGAATTCCAGCTTCTAATCCAAAATTTGACTACTATATTTTTAAGTGCCACCAGATGATTTAGTTTTTATGTAAGAGAAATTATATAAATAAAAGTTTTATAAAATGGTATTAAACTATATGGGGAAATTGAAAAGTTTACAAAATTTTTATGATTTTATCGATTAAATTAGTAATTATAAACACAAGATTTTATGCATATCTATTTTTACATCTTATACATTTTTTACCAATAAGCTTAGAAACCTAATTGGAACGAATGATGTTTCCACGTTAATAGAATGCTTGAGATCAATAGCAAGAAATTTGAATTCGATTTGAATCAAAATTACAAGAACTTGAGAAGAACATCGTAAAAAAAAAGAATTTTTCTAAAAAAAGAAAAGCTGTAAAAAAGGCAGAAATTTAGAAATTTAACATATTAGTTTAGAACATATAATAAAACTTTAGGGAAAAAAGAGACAGTATTTTATTTTAAAAAAATTTATCAAGTAAAATTCTTATATATGAGAAGTAAATACTAATGAAATATTAGGGTTACTCTTAAAAACCCTAAAATGACAGTTTTATATGCCAATTTTCAAAATTCAATGCGTAATTCCCAACATCAGCATTATGACTTATTTTGCTAAATGGGTTCATAAGAATAAAAATGGTTTCAAAGCAAAGATCTATGCAAATAAATATAATAATAGCGTACACTTTTATCACTAAACAAATCATATTACCTATTTTATTTAATTATCCTAATTCCATCAGAAAAACGACAAAACAATCTTTCTCTGTCATATTAAAACGAAAACTAATGAATCTACCAGCGGTTTTCACATGCCAATTAGGCCTCTTGGAACGGATATCACACTATCATGACAATGAATAAACAATCAGCTTTATCCAAACATCTACAGGACAAAACCGAGGCATTAGACAAAAGGGCTCCCCGATTCTTATAGATGTTTTCTGCTAGCATTGGGAAAGCCGTTAAGAGCATTAAATTGATCGACTATCCTTGTTGATAAGGTCAGGATACGAACTCGAAGATCAGCCGGGAGGAAGGCTCTTAGGGGAGTATCGATTCCCGAGATTCGATTAAAGGGTTTTGTGAGAAAGATTATTGTCTTTTGATCGAAACTTCACTTTGCAGTTAAGTCAATGCTGGGGAAGGGCTTTTTAATAGAAGTTTGCGGTTCTGTATTTTTGCATCTATTGTTTTGCGCTTTTAGTTACTTGGGATATTGGGGAATAGTATTGATATTAGTTTTGAATAAAACAAAGCGTAGTTATGTAAATGTAATTAGAAAGGTTGTTGGACATGATATTAGAATGATTTTAGATTTGTTTACTTTTCAGATATTTTATTGTTATTTGTTTCAGAGTGAGTTGTCGATTTTTGTTTTATTTTTATAACAATAATAAAAGCTCTGAATTCCTGAAAAATAAATGGCATTTATAGATTTTCAAATGTGCTTGCCTTGAATGTTTCACTTGTAAAGTCAATTTATTACTACCATCAGTAAATACTAATTAAATATTAACTCCAAAATTATAAATATAGGAGGAAATTAATATATAAAAATGTTAGAGACAGCATACAATTTTATGAAACCCCGACTTTAATTATGCTATGCTTCGACGTGATATTTTGATAATTGTTTTATTATGCCTTTGATTTAATCTAGTGATATTAACGTCCCATATTGAACAAACTCTAGGATTGTATAATTCTGAACCGCCGGCACATATTGAGTAAATACCTATACCGACTTTCCGTATTCAATCTTCCACAATATTCTATTGGGTGAACATTTGACTCTGACAAATTTTGCACGTATTGGACTAGCTTACACCGTGACTTCTCGGTGGAATAGGATCTCGAATTTGGAACCTTCGTACCTCAAAGCCTTCATTTTACCATCACGCTACCGTGACTCCAGTTGTGCGCCATGGGATCAGCATTGGATGCACCACAGCTGGGAAGTAAATGATAGGTTTCTAAGTTGGAAACATTATTAATAAGTATTTTTCAGAAATTAGATACTTTCCTCATTCTCTATGAATCGAAGTGCTAATGAGAATTATGTCATTTTTATATTTAGTACACTAAATTCAGAAGCTTGTTAAGTAGTTTCTTTATTATTCCAAGAGCAGTTTTAGTTGATCTTTCCTTAATTGGCCACAAAAGAAATTAGAAGAAATAATGATGTACCCGTTTTAAAAAGGAAAAACAAAAATGATTAATGTACAAAATACAGAAAGAATAATAAGAAAAAAAAACAATTAAAAATTGAGAATTCTTATTCATTTTTGTTGAGTCAAATAAAATTGAGAGCCAATAAATGTTCATGTATATTTTTCGAATTCTCACTCATATCTTGCGCATTATAAAACAGTTTGTACAAATATAAAGATTGGAGAGGAGGTAGAAATAATTTTACAATTGAAATGATCAAATTTAATCAAAGTTTTTATTTTTGTTTTCACTGAATTATTATTTGCAAATTAAAATTTTCATATTGGATATTTCTTGCTTTTTCCATAGGATGGCGTTACCGGGATTGATAGCGTTAGTTTATGATAGTGACATGTCTATTTACAAGTACAGAAATCAAGCTTGAAATTCAGTATATGTTATTTCGCAGAAGTGCAAACAACTTTAATTTTCATCATTAAATATGTCAAATTTCGTACCCCCAAAAAGAGAAAGTGCGGAGAATTTTACTGCACTGTTTTATTTAAATAAATCTGCAGTTGAAGGTCACAGAATTCTATTGAGACTTAAGGCCACTATACTCTGTCTGAAAATTCTTATAACTATTGGTTTAGATGCTTTAAAATAATGATTTTGATCTTGAAGATAAAGAACTTTCTGGCGCACTGAATATGAAGTTGTAGAAGAGATTTATCTCACAACAGTTTCGGAACTTTCGAAGGCATTAGGAATGATTCAAAAGCAAAGCTACTGGTTGCTGTGCAAAAGACGTCGAACGTTGTATTTTCAAGTGTTGACAACTGCTTTAACGGCAGAAAAGGAAAGGAGTTTTGCCTCGTATAACTGGAGATAAAAATGCATACACTACGATAATCCTAAGCGTAGAACCCCGGCGATGCATCAGCATCTTCAGCAAATCTGAATATCCATGGGTCCAAGCTTCTGCTCTGCATTTGGTGGGACCATCTGGGTAGAGAGTATTATGAGCAGTTCAAACCAAATGAAATATTACGGGAGATCGTTACAGACTACTACTGGAGCGATTAAGTCGAACATTGAAGAAAAAATGGCCGCTATATGAGCAGTGACACAAGGTCATGTTGCAGCATGACAACGCTCTGCCACATGTTGAAAAACTGGTAAAATATTACTTGGAAACGCTTAAGTGGCAAGTGCTACCCCACCCGATGTATTCACCAGACGTTGGCCCTTCCGACTGTCACTTGTTTCAGTCAATGACACATGACTAGCATTTCTGTTCTTGTGAAAATGCCAGAAATTGTGTCGACTCTTGCAAAGCCTCAAAAGACGTGTCGTTTTTCGGACTTCCAGAAGAACTTCAAATACTGTCAGAAAGATGGGGAAAAGTAGTGACTAGCGATGGACAATACTTTCAGTAATATCTTTTTTAAAGGTTTTTTTTTTTACATAAAGCATTATTTTTCATAAAAAACCAGTGAGAACTTATTCAGCATTCCAGTAGTTTAAAAAAAATCCTCCCGGAAAATATTCACATTATCACCAAAAATCGATGCCAGAATTATACATAATTCTAAAACATTTAAACATTTTTAGGCTATTCAATCATACTAAAGATCAATCAATTTATAAAAGTTCAGCTAATCCAGACATCCTGAATGCGGGACAGATGAAGTTGATAATCAATCAAAGTCTTTTCATTAACGGTTGCTACCCAAATGCAGTAGTCTAATCAATCCAACTGTGTGACTAATAATCAAGTTTGAATGGAAATAAGCTGCCAGTGATACTCGACTAATTGAATAAGGATGTCTTCGCTTTGCCACTGTCGCTTTCCATAGGACAGGACACCGAAATGCTCACGTCTCGAAATTGTTGACAAGCCTCTTTCCTTAGAATACAGGTAGCTTTATTCCAAATTTAGAACTTCGATAACGTACTGCCATCCATTGAATGCAGTCAACAAATAATGAAGGTGCATTTAAACTTTAATATATCTTTAATTAAAATCTTAAACATCTATTCTGTGAATGTTAATAGGAAAAATATATTGGATTTATGAAAATTAATTATCATGAATCTAATCTAATTATAATAATTTGAAAATTACTGGAAAGATAAATAAGTAAATGTTGACATGAATTTAAAAGCCCGCCACTTGTCTTAGTGTGGGCGGATGCGAAGTTAGCTATCAATCAATCTGTGCAGAAATGGTTGATGCTTAAATTCAGATGCCTAATCATTCCGACTGTGCGACAAATAATTAAGTGCAGACGGAAACAAGCGGCATCGACCTTGAACTGATTGAATAATGATGCCTTTGCTCTTCCATAATTATGGCTGCGTTCAATCGAACAGAATGTTGTGATGTTCAATTCTCGAAATCGCTGACATGCCTCCTTTCTCGGAACACAGGTCATTTTCATCTAATAATAAAATTTCAATAATGCCAGCTAATGTTGAAGGAATTTCGAAGTGTTGGAAACGTAATGCATATGTAAAAATTATTAATCCTGAATTAAACCTTTTGCAGTCGAATGTCTTCTATAGCTCACCAATCAAGATGGTGCATCATTTTGACATTTTATTAATTAATTTTTTAAAAATTTAAAAAAGATCTACATAAAAGGCTGCAAGTTCCTTTTTCAGGGAAACTCGGAGCAGTTGCATGTATTTACTTAGGGTGAAATAAACAGATTCATGTATTAAATGAAGGATTATGCATCGGATTATGTTTCCGAGTGCAAATGGCTAAAAACAATCTGAACAACTATAAAGTGAAAGTATATCCCTGAAACAGGGAAATGAATTTAATTTTTTTCGAGAATTGCAAAAACGCAAAAAATAAATTAAAAGCCTAAAAATTAATATTTTTGATGAGCACCTAATTTAGTTGTCATATGCTTTTCAGAGATTTCAAAACTATCATTTCATATGGCAAAAACAAAATGAATAAAAAAAGAGTCTTGTTTTCTTTACTTTAATTTATTGATTTACGAACTTATATACCCTACTAATTACGTTACATCTTATTTTTGTTATTTATTGTTATTTCAAGCCCTTTAAGAACAATAAGCAGGATATTTAAGCAATTCCAGATGATTTTCATTTTGTTTTACTGTGATCTAATAATAGATTTGAACGACAAAAATTCTGAAAAACGATGCAGGATCCATTTTCCCTATTATACAAAAGATTTAAACCGAGTTTCTTCTGTTCTTTTCCTTGGCTAAAGTTTTAAAATAACGTAAGAGAAACGAAAAGGCTTAAAATAATTAAAGTTTCCCATTCTTTGCTTCAGTTAACTTTCTCAAGAAATAGGTTTAGCTGGAATAATTAGATTTCTAATTACAGCATTGTGGCTCCAAAGAATTTGGAATTACCTCTTTTATTACGAGAAATGAATTTCATTACTTTGAAGAACGAAAAAATAATCCCAATTATTCCCAGTAACTTAGCTTTATTTAAACTCCATAAAAATGGAATGGACGTAATTAAGAATTATTTCAGGTAAAAAAATTGGTATTCGTTTAACAGAAGAAATCAATCTTGATTCGAGAGAGATTTGCAGAGAAAAAATTTAATTAAAATACCTTTTAGCATTTTTTTTTATTTTTCCCAAAAACTAAATCTGAAATTAGTCATTATGACAGAATATAAAGTATAAAAGACTTATTTCTATTAATTTATGAATAGTGATTCGAAGTTTGGTTTCATCGTTAATTTGTAATCTCTATGATAAATAACTGCAATTTTTACCATAGGAGAATGTGTTACGTAGTATTTACAAAATTTTTTATGTTTCAATACATGATTTCATACATTTAAAGAATGGATTTATCCTTTGTATCACTAAATCAGGTGTATAGGAAAAATATATGAAATACAAAATTTTTATGTCGATTTATGGCAGAAATAAACGAATTTAATTTAGTTTATAAAATTAGAACATGTTCAAGATGAATTAAATAAAAACACTTTAAAATAGTTATATTTTTCAACTCTAATATAAAAGAGAATGAAAAAAATATCTACGAAACCAAATCAATACCAAAAGTTTTTTTAAATTGGAAACAAAAGGAGCATTTTTGGGTTTGGGAACATGGCTGGGTTTCTTTGGCGCAGATCCGTATCTGGCCATGATGCGACAAGTTTACGGTAAATAAACAGGTCCAAAATATAAAACGAATGGCGATGAAGTGCAAGATATTCCTTTGCATCATTAAGATCATTTGCTTTCTACCACTTAAAATTATACGACTTTTTAGTATAATTGAACTGTTCTTAGCTGAACTTACGCACTTAATAGCTTTGTTCAATTATAAAAAGAGTCGAGTACACATTTTAGAAATAGATTTCACATTGCATATTATATATATATATATATATATATAATATTCAAAATGCACATTATATATATAAATGTATAATTTTTTAAACTTTTAATAATATAAAAGTTATAAAATTAAAATTTTTAAACATCTGCAGCTGTGAATTAATTTTTATATCTCTGCAGCCCCTTTCGATTATTGTGTTTTCAAATACTCTTAAAAGGAGCTATGAATATTTTTTGATATGAGTCTACAAGGGCTTTCTAAAGTATCTGAAACGAAATTGTGATCTTAATCCTTTTCAAAGCAGACCCTTTGTGTCTTCATGCGTATAGTCCATCAATTCTTCCACTACCGAAAATACTCCTGGAAGGTTTATTTTGGAATGCTATTTATCTTTGTTGTCGTATTTTGCATTATATTTCTATTGTCCAAATGGGATCCTTTCAATGCCATCTTTAATTTTGGAAACCACCAAAAGTCACAAGGAACCATATATGAAGAGTAGGGAAATTGTGAGTCTACCGGGATTCAAGTGTTTCTCCAAGAAAGTCTAGATACGGTTTGATAAATGAGCCGGAACATCGTCGTGACGCAAATGCAAGTTTTTCGTTTTCCAGAGGTCTGATCTTTCGCACCGAACTGCCTCTCTGATTTTGAGTATAACTTATTGATAGTACTCTTTTGTCATTGTCCGTCTATTCTGTGGGTATTCGAGATTGTATCAACCGATGTGTATCAATTTTTGAATCGATTGATTTTTTTTTCACGTGTTAGAATCATCCCCAAACTCTTGCTAAATCTTAGGAATTGTTACTTTTTGAGAATTTCTAAGCTTTTGCACAATTTGATGCAACATCTTTGCTCAATTAATTCAGTCTTCTTGAGAAAAATTTAAATTCAGTCGCACTTATGCTAGCACCTTACTGATGGGCCAGGAAGCAGCTTACTGACACATTGGAATACGGAAAAAGCAAATTTAAGCATGTGCATTAAATTGTCATCTTTCAATGCATGCAATGGCTTCACTCTAGTATCATTACCGCACGGAGGAAAAATTCAAGGTTGGATTTAGACAGACCTCGTATTCGTTATCTTTTGTCATGATCAGAAATTTATCCAACTTACTTTACCTTTGAGTTTGCTTGCTCAGATGCACACATAATATCATGCCATGCTTTTGTGACAATAATCCTTAAGATAATTAAATTCTTTTGATGAAATTAAGAGATAATGAAAAATGTTCTCCTTTAGTCTATAGACAAGTGTGGTTTTGTAATGTTTTACTTTTGAGGTGAAAAAAGGGAGAAATTCTTACATCGATTTGGTTAAAACAACGGTTATCAAACTGGGCAACTTCAAGATTTAGTACAATACAAGTTTTAAACATGGTTGTAATATTTTGATAATTTTGCTTTGATATTTAATATTTTACTGATACATACAAAATAGAGTAAGCCAAATGAGAAATAATTTTGAAAAATTTTAAATAAGAAATTAACAGATTGTGAACATTGCATGCAATTACTGTCTAAAAAAACAGAATACTCTTATGAAAAAAATTATTTTAAACGCAATAAAAACTTAAAAAAAATACAGAAATGCATATATAGAGAAATAAAGGAAACTATTTACATGACTATATTATTACTGTTGTCTTGAGATCATAAGCATTACTTTAGACAATGAAAACATCTACACCTTAGCTCTGTTTTGCAGACCAGATTGAATTTTGAATTTCGTCTGACCTAGATAATTTATTTGTTTAAGATATTCCAGTAAAATTATCAATTTTATAATAGATATAATTTTTTAAACAGCTTTCTTTTATTCGATGAGGTATGAAGCAAAAAGATTTATCAATAATCTGTGGATCGAATTTTTCAATAATTAGAATACTTTCTTTTAATAAGTTTTGTAAGGCATGCACATTATTCTTTGCGATTCTATGTTTTTTAAGTCTTGTATGATCTTTTTATACTTTTATATCTTTTTTATACTTTTATATCTTTTTTATACTTTTATATCTTTTTTATACTTTTATATCTTTTTTATACTTTTATATCTTTTTTATACTTTTTATTAATGAGACAAATCACACATTAATCTGGAAGAACAGGTTCTTCCTTTCAAAATGTTCAAATAATGCTGAGACATGAAATCGTGACGGAAAAGCTGTCACATTTTTTATAAGTACGATATAGAACATTCCTGAAATAAGTAAATGGATATTTTTGCTGAAATATATCCCTAATCCATCATTTAGCTTTTTACACACCTCTAACTTGTCTAGGAAACTTCCGAAAGGAAAGATATTCTGAAGAGATGGGACTATTAGGTCACTTTTTCATACCGATTCCATGACAGCCAACGTCACGCTCCATGTATTTAGTGCGTTACCAAATGACATGTGGCGCTCATGCTCACTGATATTCTCACTGGAAGTCTTTTATGCAATAATCTGTAGAAATAATTTTGAGCTTCAACATAAAAATAAAAATAAAATTTTTGTGATCAGTTATTAGTTTATTTTTAATTTGAACCTAAACCGATTCAATAAAAATTCTTCTTGTAGATTTTTTTAGATTTCTGTATCTTTTTATAACCCTTTATGTAAATTAGTTTTTAAATACAGATCTTTTAAATCTTGGATATTTATTTCTAAATCTAACGATACTTAGATACCTAAATCTAAAGATTAGATTTAGTCGATTAACCTAGAAAAAGTTTTGGAATTCATCACACAGAAGAAAAAATATATAGCATAGGAAATAAATACATTCAATCACAGTGACACATAAAAACCATATGGATATGTTAAATAACATATGCTGCTATTTTACCATGTAAATATGGTATCTTACCATTTAATTTTATTAAAATTATTAATGCTAGTTAGCAATATGTGTATTTTAAAAATATGAGTGAAAATGTGGCAATAGTCATAAGTAAAATTTTCCCTATGCGTTTATTTTTTACATTTCTGTTTTATTTTAATTTAAATAATGATTATGCATTGGTTTAAAAGCTAAATAAATTGGAAGGTTAAAAAAGAAGTTGATCGGAAAAATATATTATAATAAATATTATTCAAATTTTGCAATATTGCTTTCCTGCACAGTTAATTTTCTAGAAACCAAAAAATTTTACATACAGCACTAAAAGATGCTGAATGGGTGATGGGTCAATGGCACAGGCCTTGCCGATGATTTGAAGACAAAAATAAAAAACCCATACTATTCCAGAATCATGACAATAGATATATTAATCTTGGAGTTTCTGCGCTTCTTCTAGAATGTTTAATGCTCTGTCAGAGGATCTATGAAAAGCGCAATCGGATCAATAAAAAAATCTAGTCAAGCGTAAGAGATGTTAAGTGAATTTTCTATTTGCAATGATGATCTTCAGCGTATTTGCCCCGGGAACTTTGTTTCTTACAGTTGTTTATAACGATTTCTATCGTATGTTAAGTTGTAGAATTCTGAAAATGATGTTTTATGCATACTTAGTCTGTGTTTTTTGCCTCCATTTCGAATTTTCGTGAAGAGAAAAGCCTCATTATCTGTTAATGAGTTTTCAAGATCTTTCATTGTAAACCCAGATGATAAGAGTTTTTCATAATTAAATCTTTGAAATAGAAAAAAAGTAAGTAACAATAAGTATTTGAAAAGTTTGCGAAGATTTTTCACTCTGTTTTATTTTCACATAAGATTGTCATTTATCAAGTAGAATAAAAAGTAATGGTGATTATGTATAATGTACGGAATAAAAATTAATTTAAACTTTATGAAAAATAATTTTCCTATTCTACGATGAGTCTATCTCGGAAAGTAGATTAGAAGCTTGGGTGTAGTTAATTTATATATTTAAAATTCCGAGTTTCCGAGATTTTTTTTTTCGTTTTTAAATATATTTTTTCGAATTAGGCTTGTAGTTATTTCTTATATTAATTCTGTTTTGGGAATTTTTGCCAGTGTCAATATTCTCTATCAAAATAAAAGACGAATTTTTAAAAATTTAATATTATTTTTAACATGGAAGTTTAAAATACTTTCATTTAGAAATATTTAGTAATGTTTTAAATTGTAATATTTTGTGGGCATCAAGTTAATGAATTTAAGAATAATATTACTTCATCCTTTAAATAAAGTCTTTAATAAAGTTAATCTTACTCTTAATACACGAATCATGCCAAGGAAAAGCAAAAAATTCGAATTAGTGATTTTGTCGAATTTCTGTGTTTCAAAGTTTCCTGAATACAAAAATACATTTTGGGAACTAGGCTTACCTGTGAATAAAATATCTTTAGGCAGAAACACCTTTGAGATAGAAGTATGAAATTCGATGTATCGATTTTTCATTAAATTTGATAATTTCTGACCAATTTTCAACAAAATCGATTTAGAGGAAATATATTCGGCCGGCTATTTGATTACAAGAGACTCGATAGTTACAAAAATACAAAGAAAGATAGATAAAATTTGGTATATAGGATTAATATTTAAAATATAGATCTATATAAGTTTTTAACAAAATCAGTTAGAGTTTAGTTTAGTTTAGTTACATTAACGTCTCGTTTTAAAGCAACACGAGCGCTATTTTGGGACGGACCTCGTAATTTTGAACCACGGTCAGATGACGAGGACGACACCTGAAGTGGCACCTCCCTCTCCACACCACACCACACCAGCGGGAGGACATTTGGCCTGACAGATTTAACGTGCAAGAGACCCCCTCACACGATGGATCTTCGGTGGAATCGAGTCTTCCGGTTCCTAAGCCGAAACCTTACCACCAGGCCACCGCGGCCAAAATCAGTTAGAGATTTGACCGGTAAGAGGTTTCAATTTTGGCAAGCATGTAAACACAATAATTTAAAGATATAAAAACTTGATTAAATTAAATTTCATTAACAATTTTAGCATATAGGTTGTAGATCATGATACATTTTTGAACCAAGCCTATAATAGACCACTCGAGGAAAGTACAGATTAAGGGTACACAATTTGTATTTTTACATTATATAAATGAAACAACTCATAAAAAGAATGATTTAAGGAAATGAAATTTTGATCACCTCATTTGATAGTTATAATTTTAGTTCTATGTAGGATTTTGGTTTCAATAAATCGATAAAAGGTGCCCAAATTAAATACTTCATTTTTGGGTATTTGTGTAATAGCAAATACCCAACATTAAATATTTAATTTGAACTATTCATTTTTGCATAACAAACTATCTAAAAAAAGGCGTAAAAGATCTATACTTCATAATGATAGTTAGTCAATGCCATATAAAACATTCGCAGTTTTACTCAAGATCTACAATGTTATGCAAGAGGTTTGGGATTAACCTTTGGTAGATATTATGTCATAAACTTTTAGAATGACCACATACTGCCGAAAATGCTGTTTTCACTTTGGAACATCTAAAAAGTGGAGAAAGTGGCAAAATTTCGAGTTTGAATTTTTTAACGATTACAATATCTTCTTTATAATTCGCGTATAAAAAAAGTGAAAAAAAAAAGATTAATATAATACCTTCGTTGGACACGAAGAATAATACTTAGATAAGGAATGGAATAATTAAAAATGCATTTACTATTTTCACAAAACTGTATCCAAAATAACGTCATAAATGTCGCTCTATTTTGTACAGCTTCATAGTATTATGAACAAAATCGGATTCTTGGTTTTTAGGAGAAGGTCAACTTTAGACTAATATAATCTCATCCACTATCTTCATGTAACGAATACAAAATGGATTTTATATATTTAAATCGTCAGGTGTTTTGAGATATAGAGCACACATTAATACCAGCAATTGCATAAATATAATTTGAAAAACGTTTTTTGAACTCAATGAGGCATAAAATATCCAAATAAACTAAAACAGAAATGATTAATTATAACTATATTCTCTCTGTGTTTTCTCTTAAGACAAAAAGAATCAATAGAGGGAATGAAAAATCTTGAGTTTGATAATTGTTCTCTCAGCATACAGTATATTTTCACTATTATAGTTACTAATGTCTATTGTTAAAATTTTAATTTCAAAATTATAAATTAATCCGAATAGCTAAAAGGCTTTTAAAAATATATATGAAACATATTGACATAATAAAATATAATATATAGCCTGTTTGAAGAATAAGTTTAAATCAGAACACTTACTCTTTACACAGGCAACGGACTTAAAAAATTAGATCATGATTCTTAAATTTGCTCATCTCTTCATGAGAACTATGCAAGATTAAAATTTAAAAGAATTAGAAAAAAAAAAATTAAAAAAAAATTCTTAGAGAAAGAGTAAATGGAATGCCAATGGGGTTGAAGAAAACAGGTGACTGAATAGGAATAATATAGCTTTGAGAACAAAACTGATGAAATTAAATTTGTTGAAAAATAAAAATAAGAGTAATAATACCAAAAATTGCTTAAATGATATAAAAGAACGACTGTCTTTTTTGGTGTCATGGGATTTGTCAGAGAACTTACAAAGGAATTATTATTTTTCCATTAAGTCATTCTTCCATTAACTTTTTTCGAGCGTTAAAATTATTCCCTTTGTATATTCTCCCATCTGTTTCTTAAAAATTCCAGAAGCCTAGATCAAAAAGATAATTCCGCTTTTGTCTAATTAAGAACAAGAATATTGGAAGGAAATAAGAAGAATAAAAATTATAATCTTATATTCTTGATTATTGTTCGGTTCTACGCAATTAATGCAGGAATAATTAATTATTTTCTCTAAGAGATATAGAAAATCTAAAAAAAGAATATGATCAAGTTTCTTGTTAGAATATAAGAATAAAAAAAACAGAAATTAATGCAAATTTTTTGGAAGAAATAATCTTTGAGTTAGAGCTTGTTGTTCTATCGAGTCTTAATGTTAATTAAATTAAAAGGAAGTCGAAATCACTAATGTGTTTTAATGGTTTTTAATTTAATTTAGAGATTTAGTCAGTGATGTTTTAAACATCTAAGTCGAATTTTCGATTTTAGTAATGCTTATTTGCAAATGAATTCTCCCATAGAATGTAAAAGCGAACACCCGAATAGCTACAAAGTAGGGACATATTCTGTCAACTAAACGTGAAGAAACTTATTAATGCTTTTCCCTTTTAAGGGCTATTTTTTCTTGTGATAAGGAAAAACATAAGACTGTAATAATGTTTGTCGAATATGTCAGTACGTGACATGAAAGCCTTATTTTTTTAACTTGACTTTTGTAACATTTTTTATTCTGTATAAAACTTTCGATATATTTTATCCTTTTGCAAGGAATGATAAGAAATAAATAAAAGGTTTATAAAACATCATTTTTTTAAAGTGACAAACTTTTTTTGGTTTTACAGAACCTTCGAAATGCATTGTTATAATATTTATACACTATTTTAGATGAATCTTTATTTGATTTATTTTTAACCTTTAATGAGTATTTCAAAGTACTAGATGTTCAAACAAGAAATCGTTTTTTTTCTTTAAACATATGACGTTCTAGAATTGCTTAATTGTATGTGAACCTGTCGACCATTTTGTTTGCATATAAGACGATACTATTTAATAATACAATTTAATACAATTATTATAAGAATAATAATCAAAGTGTCAACTATAGTAATTTTTTTCTAAGATAAAAAACATATTCAGCGTGAAGAAAATGAAGTTTCCCCTTTGGAATTTAAATTTAATTACTTAACTGGTAGAAAATTGCCGAGAAAACATTTGACGATCGAAATTTATGAGACAATCTTTTGGAACGTTTTTGCCTATTTCGATAAATAAGCTTGTAACATTAAAAAAAACCGTCAAAAAATTTCAAGACGAAGAACTGCAAGCATTATTGAATAAAATGGTTTCTGAACATAATCAGAACAGATTATGAATAAAACGAACACAGCAAAAAGGTTCAAAATATTGAAAAAAAAAAAAAAAAAGAGTGAGCAAGGTTATCTCCAAATTGTTATTTTTTATCGATCTTGCAAGACTAGTTAATGTATAGTAGTAATGTATCTAAAATATGTATAGTCAATGTCTTAAACTGTTCAATGTTTAAAGTTCTTTTTCCAACACATCATATTCGTTAGATAGTGCTCCCTCACATTACCATTTAATTCTGCCTGCGTTTAGTAGTCTTTCTATACAGAGAATCAATTTATATGAGGATTTCGAAAATTGGCTTATTGATGGGTCTGTTTCAACACTGTTTGTTCATCTATAGAAAAGTAAAAATGCTGTATTGACTGATGAAAAATACACTAAATAAATCTACTTTTCAAATGAAAAAGAAAAAAGATATTAATTTATAGTTTGAAATCGTATAATAATAATATATTATTATTAATATATAAAAATAGTTCTACGAAATATTAGCGTTTTTGTTTCAGAGACATATATTATCCTGTTTATAACCAGATGGTAGCGAAGTTTATTAGTAATTTTTGGTCAAAAAATGACTTAAAAACAAATTCAAAACTCCAGCCCCAAAAGTACGTACAATAATAACGTTTTTGGATTCAATCGTCTGATTTGCCTACATCAATCACTGCATGCCATATCGTCCAGTTTACATCATCCGTCTGTCTTATACCTACAACCTACAAATTTCTTACTTGTTTTTAACTGCACAATTATATATATATATACTCATAATATTATACGCGTAAAAAGTAATTTCTGGAAAGTTTGTATTTACTTTAATGTGAAATCTATGCCAGTTAATGTTAATCATATTCTTATTTTAAAATTAAAAAAAAATGCAGAGTTGCTATTTAAGAACCCGAAGTTCACTCTCCTGAAAAGTCATTTAATATTTCAATTTCATGTATATAAAATACTTTAAAAATATAATTATTACTATGATTTGATACTTATTAAAATGCTTAACGGAAAACTTTTTGTAATAGAAACTCTGCCATCTAATCAAAGTTAACATTAAAGACTGAAATTTACAATAATTTGCTTACACATGAAAACAGTAGATACTGCATGCATATAACTTCATTTCAAATATTATATAAAATATCATTTTATCACATTTTAAGAGTTCTGGAACAATTAAATGCGTTTCCATGTTGATATGACAATTATTTTAAAGTCCACATTTAAGGTTTTATTAATTATTATTACTAACATTTGTTTCTTTTACCATTAATTCACTTAATTCAAGAAGTTTATACAAGACAACATTTTATTCATGATTATATTGACAAAACTAAGCAATTTAAAAAATTATAATAGTTTCTTTAGGAATATATGTTAACGATAGTCAAATGGGGGAAATCAATAACTTTATTTTCGAGCTTTATAGATACAATCATATTGGAGATTTTTCGTCAAATTCATATTAGAATTCAGTAGCTACATTTTAGAAAATATTTTAAGCATTTATATATTACATAGATTAAATATAGTTTCAGTTTAATGGCAGACAGTGACTTTTTTCTAAATAATTTATTAATCTGAGAGCAATATGAATCTAGACGAACAAAAATAAAATGAAATATTAACTTACATGTAAGTATATAAATAAAATATATTATTTAGGAACGAAACCATAATTTATTATTTTGCTACTTTAAGAAAAATTGTGAGTACAGACAAAAATAATTAATATTATATTAAGCTAGATAAATTGTATGTGAAATTTTAATAATAGTAATGTTAACTGATTAAACATAATAAATATTCATTATTAATATGCTACATTAACTTAATAAAAATCATTATTAATATGTATTATATTTTTATAAAATTAAATATTGTTTTTGTATATTTAAAACAATGTATCAGACAGAAAAAAAAGTAGCAGATTGCAGATAAAGGGGAAAAAGTCATCTTCATTAATTTAAAACGGTTCAAATAAAAAAAATATCTGTTTAAAATTGTTGTAATTTTTCTTCATTTATGATTGCATTACTAAATCATCCAAGAAAGGTAATTTCGAAATATTTCTTTTAATGTTCTTTCTTATGCTTCATACATTAATTTTCTTCATTTGCAATATTTTTTTCATTAGATATCACAGAATTTACTTTGAAAGTGGCCATATTTTTCAAGAAGTGTAGATGATTGTTGCGTATTCCTGCTCCGCAACATATATTAATGAATTTCATACTGCTACATACAATATTTAGATTTTCTTAATGTCTAATTATTGAATTTCAAACTGCTGCATGCAAGATCTGGAGTTTCATAATTTCTACCTTCATTTCCCATTTTCAATTGTATAATCATCACATCACAAGTGATATCAGAGGTGCAATATTTTTTAGATTAACAAATAAATGATGTTTTTGATAGCACAAAAATTATTTTCTACGATCATTGAAAACTATACTGTGAAAAAAATACGAGCGAAAAATTATCCACAACAGCATAAAAGGTTAAATAAAAAATTTCTTGTTAAATTCTGAAATTCGAGATTCATAGTGTATTAAAACATTATTATGACTACATGTATAATAAATTTATTGGCTGTTTGATAGATTTAACTTAACATTAAATGCATTCCCAGGAAACCTTTTCTTTTATAAATCTATTTTTATAATAAAGATCAATGTGTGTGAGTGTTAGTGCTTTACAGGCCAGGCCGTTCGACCTATAGCTACAAAAGTTTGCACGTGTATACCTTGAAGGTTGGGAATGAGCACCTGGGATCAGTTTGTTGGATTTTAATTAGAGTTTTAATTCTTAATTAAAAACTAACTTTCCCGCCAAAAAAATCTTCATTTTCATACCGCCAAATTAATAAGGTTCCAGTTTTTTCCCTTACGCTAACGATGTTAGGCTTAACATGTTCCCGGTCGATTATTTCAAACGATTCTGTTTACTTTCTTAGTATCTAACGCATTTTAAATTAATCTGAAATAATGATTATTGTTAATTGATCATTATTTCAGATTCAATCTGAAGTACTTTTGAATTAAAATGAAAAAAAAAAAAAAGGGAAACAACTTTTTTAATCTGCATAGCTTTAGCTCAACTGGCGTAGAAAATTCACGAATTTGTGTTACTACAATTGGCGTTGAAAATTCACGCATCCAATGTGTGATTGTTGGCAACTGTCTTTTTTAATCGGTAAGCTGTTTTGTTTTATTTCAGGTATACACTGTAAATAAATTACTTTCAGGTTAGTTGTGTGTCTTTCTAATTAAATTGTATTCATGTTAAATATATATTTTTCGTATATGCTTATAGTTTTAAGTACATCGTTTTTCCCCCATGCTAATGAGGTTAGACTTAATATATTTTCATCGATTATTTCAAACGATTCTATTTATTTTCTTAGTATCTGATGCATTTAAAACTAGGCATTGTTAATTTATTGATCTGTACATGATGGATCTGAGAAAATTTTGTTGAAAACATCTTGAGATATTAGATATATTAAGAAAAATATTCTTTAGGCCCATTTAATTGCTCAGTTACTCTGTTTTCAGTACTCGTATTAGAAAAAAAAATACTTTGTTTCAGTAAAAAATGTTCGCATATTAATCATTTCAACTTTAATTTAAAGCATCAATTCTAAAGAAGCTAAAAAAAATTAAAGAAATACATATTAAGTTATTGAAGACTTGTGTAATGTTATGAGTGAATTATATGACTATTAAAATTGGAAGCTTTAAAATATTTTGATGAAGAAGCTATTAAAATAGGAGTTTCATAAAATATTTAATCGTTAAATTTTAACGAGCATTAAGATTGGCGAACCGGCTGATCGCCAAAGGCGGCTAGCATAAAATAAAATAAAACAAATAATAAAATACAAGGTGCAGATTCTCAAAGTTATGAGATTTGCTTGATTAGAAAAATTCCTCAATATGCATCAAAAAATATTCACCCAGAAAATATCCGCAAAGAAAAAAAGTCAGTTTGAAAATGTTCTTTCAGAACTGTTTTTTTCAACTTCGGAATCTAATCGAATTCGGAACAATTCTGTCTAAATATTGAAAAGAGAGAGAGAGTTCAAGAATGATCGCCAAATGTACTAACTTTCCAATAACTAATTTTCATATCACTTTTCTATTCAAAATAAGCGTATTTTCCAATATCGTCACCTTGTGGTTTTCTCTTCCATTTTCTTCTTTTTTTTCCTCACGAAAAGGAATTGTAATTACTGTTCGTTTGGCTTTTAATCAAAGACACACCTTTTTATTATATATTTTATTTATTAACTTGATCTTTTACTATCTAATCACGCATTTCTGACGAATAAATTTTTTAGTCTTTCTTTTCAATGCAGTTTTCGAACCAGCTGTGCATTTAACTTTTCTTTCTAGTCTCACGCTTATTATTCTTCATAAATATATTTATCATTCCAGCTATTTCTTATTATGAAGAGTATTTTTGAATGGGAAGAAGTAGAAACTGCGAAATGAATTTCAATAAATGTATTTCCACACTCTCTCTACTTTTATTTTTCTTAGGCGAATTTTCCTACGACCAATAATCTACACCAGACCACTTTTGGGTGAATAAAATCTCTTTATCAGTTTTTATATGAAACGTTACGTAATATTGGATGCTTAATATAATAAATATTTTTATATTTCGATAATATTTGGAAAAATTATCAGCAATTTTTAAACAAAGTGCCACGCTAACGATTTGGCGGTATGGCTTATTGTTAAAAATATTTTTAATAATATAACAATATTTAAATTTGAAAATAATTTGTATTAATCAATTTTTTAAAATAAAGTTTTAGCATTTTTATGGCTAATAGCTAAAGAAATGAGATAAGTTTTAAATTTCGATCAATCTATTTCTACCATACTCTTTCTATTTCTTTTATTTTTCTTGAATATTATTTAGGCGTATTTCATACAACCAGTAATATAGTCCAGATGATTTTGGATGAAAAAAAATTAATATTTGTTTTTACATTAAACCTTGCATAACTTTAGAAAATAAAAAAATTTTTATTTCAATAATTTTTGGAAGAATTAATAAGAAATTTAAAATTTTAAACAAAGGGCCACTTCCGCTTTCTGATACTATAACTAAATAAATGAGATGTTTCAAAATTTTTGCAATTTTTAAAATTATATTTTCATTGAACCACACTTAAGAAATTTATATGCTGTGTTTTAAATGTACGCAAAAGGTTTTTAAGTACATTAAAAGTACTTTACTTACTAAATTCAAAATTTTTTAAAGGTTGCTTACCCCTCTGCCCCCCAACTCCTCCAAAAAAGAAAAATGATTTTTTTAAAACTTTGAAATGCTTCCGGTGTTGAGATTATCTCTTAAATTCTTGAAGTTTTATGTATGTATATAAAAACTTCTAAAAGATCTTTGCATACATTTAGAAGTTATTTTGAATTTAAGATTTATAAATTTCCTTCCATACTAAATTTTTGGCACCTATTTTCTCAAAATCAATCACAACATTACCTCAGTTTTACATATTTTGCTTTATAATATATTTTTATTTTGAAATTTTTTTCTGAAACACAAAATTTGAAGCTACTGTTTATATAAAACGGTTAGAATAAATAACAGAAAAAATTAGGCTATTTTATTGACGGAGGCATTAAATGTAAAATGTAATTAAATATTCATCATACCCGCAATTCAGAAATAAACTGGTCTTATTTAATGAAATTTTATGTCATCTCTTATAGTGTTTCACTTAGCGCTTGTGCAATTTCAAACTGATATGTTCAATATTATAAAAATATTTCGAATATTCTAGGATTCTTATCTAATTCCCAAAATATTCCCAAAAGTGTTTTTAATTATATCCTATGAACATTATTTTTTAAATTATATCCGATGAAATTGTCATAATAAGTATGTTTTGATTGAAATTTATCAGAAAATTCTATTTCAAGAATGTTACTGTCATAAATTTTCGTCTTTGGTATAGTAAAATTGGTCAAATCATTCGTGTAATGCACGATACTAAATTATATAATGTGTTTCGAACATTAAAGTTTATGAAGATCATGTTTTTCTATATGTGTTTTATTCCAATTTGATATACATACTGAAGTGATAAAATTAAGATGCTTTTAATATAATTATAATTTTTGAAAGAAAATAATAACCTTTTAAGGCTGAATTCCAGAACACAAATTAAATAAAATGTTTTTTTTTATTTCTTCATCTTTCCAAATTTTTAAAACTAACTTTTGAGACGATTTTAAACAAAAATTTATCCATTAAGATTTTTCAAATTTTGTATAGAGCCAAGCTGAAATAAAACGACTAAAATGTGCTATATTGCAATTAATTTATTTTGTGATGATTTATTTTCTGTACATTTTTACAATTCATTATTATATTTATATTTTTCCTTATGATGTTTACATATTTTGTAATAAATTTTGAAAACTGTCTTTTTTAATAAATTTTCATATAGAAGCGATTATTTCTGAATTAACAGATAAAACATAGAAAATAGACTTTAATTTATAAATTTATTGAAGCCTTTATATGAGAATTTTTATTTATTCTCTTTGTGTTATAAGGACATGGAAATAACAGTATGGAAAGTACAGTTTACAACTAATTTCTCAATTAGTCTTTGTATTCTGTTCTAATGAT
>JAPMOQ010028337.1:649198-681847 GCA_026543055.1 Argiope trifasciata | reverse complement strand
AATTCAGTCTTTAAATTTTTTAATTCTCCTAGCTAAAACATAGAAAACAAACTTTAATTTATAAATTTGTTGAAGCCTTTTATATGATAGTTTTTATTTTTTCTCTTTTGTTATAAGGACATGGAAATAACAGTATGGAAAGTAAAGTTTACAACTAATTTTCCAATCAGCCTTTGTATTCTGTTCTAATAACGAAACTGGAAAATGTGAAATTAATTTATATCGATTTGAAAATAGATTTTTTTGGAATCTTGTAACTCTGTATATATGTTTTTAGAAACATCACAAAATACTCTTAAGATAATTCAATCTTTAGATTTTTTAATTCTCCTAGCTATCTTTACTCACAGCCATGCTGTTAAATTTTTTTTTCATGGTAGATATTTTCAGCACCTTCTTTGATATACATGCCACCTAAAGATTTATTTTTTTTGTTACCCAAATTTAATTTATCCTATCTAATTTATAATTTAGATAGTTAACTTACTTTTTTTTGGTCCTGTCTCATTACTTTCTCTCATTCCTTTGCGCTCTTATTATAAATAAGAGTAACTTCCTGTAATATATTCAATTTTTATAGTAATATGTAGAAGGACGAGACTTTTTATAACTTCATTATGTCATAGATGAAAGCAATAGACGAGTTTTAAAAACAGTTATTTAATTATATTCTAACTTCCACATTTCGCAGGACAAAACAGACACGAACCCGAAAATACACTACACTTATTATAATGAATTCTAACAATGACACCTAAAAAGATCGTGGAAAATATACCTTGTAGTAAATAAAGAAACATCATCTATTGTATCAAAAGAAAAGGAGCGCAATTAATTTAACCATTTCAAATATCGCTTTTATTAATATTGAAACATGTTATTTTTGAAATTTTATTATTTGATAACAAATTTATATAAAATAGATCTAGTAAGTCGATTTAAGAGAAGTAATTTTATTTCCACATTTTCTCACAAAAGCTTTATGCACTAGTTGGCCGGAATGTTTTCAATTATCTCTTCCAGTACAGACAAAACAAAGTAGATTACCAAATTATATAACACCAGGTAGAAAAAAAATCCTCTTTTATTTATACAAATCGCAAACTTTTTTTTGGGGGAAACTTTTTAAAATTTCATAATAGGTTTTTGTCATTTCATTAAAATGGAGGTTTTTTTCGATTTGGTTGAGGTTTTTTGTACTTAGATAAATTACAAATTGGAAAAACCTAGGATAAAATTAAAATAATTATATTAAAACAAAGCCTTATCACTTTTCGAAAAAAGTTTTTTTTTCTTTTAATTAAATTCAAATGCGAAAGAAATTTTTTTTTCTTCATTTTGCCAGTTAGAGTTTAAATTAAAAAAAAAAACAATTATGTTCTTTCCTCCTTTTTTGACAATGAAACTGATTTTTTTTTCTGATACGAAAGTATATTTTTGTAAAGTATAAATTTCCTTGAGTTTCAATAAACTTGTGTTCATTAGAAATTTTCAAACTATTTACAAACAGAAATTAAGCAGGAAAGCAGTTTCCAATTAAATATGAATTCTTTCACAAAATCTAGATGTTAGAAAATCTTTACTAAGATAAAACAGCGTTTTCATTAGAAATTTTACAGTACTTCTACAAACAGAAATAAAGCAGGAAAGCTTCTACCTGAATTCGAAATAAATTTTGTTTCACAAAATTCAGATATTATAAATTTTTACGAAGATAAAATAGTGTTCATTAGAAATTTTACAGAATTTCTACAAACAGAATCTAAAGCTGGAACGTTTTAATATAAATACGAAATGAATTCTATTTCACAAAATTCAGATGTTATGAAGATAAAATTATGTTCATTAGAAATTTTGCACAATTTTTACTAACAGCTATTATGCTGGAGAACTTCTTCCTAAATATGAAATAAATTTTGCTTCACAAAATTCAGATGTTATGAATTTTTTATGTAGATAAATTTATATAATTTGCATACATTATTATTTTTATTGTGACATGCTATTATTTCGCACTGATATCAGATGAAATTGCTTCGATCATTCTGTTGTCTGTTAAATGTCTATATATTTGATTGGAAATTCCACAATGACGACACAATACTTTATTATACTCACATGCACACATATATAAACACATGGATAGACAGAGGTGACTCATATAAAATTTAAAAGTAAGCTGTATTACTCTTGGAGTGGTATCATATTTTTTTAACAAGATGCGCAATGAAAGCAAAAAATAAATTGGCTCAACAAGTCTCACATAACCTAACAAACCTAAATTGTGCCTCCCGAAGTAAAATTAATCGGAGTTTTAAAATTTCAAAAGTTTCTTCGATTCGATCATAAAACTACTAAAATATGTTTTACATATATATGTTTCATGTAACAATCTAAAATAAATCAAAGGTGAAAAGGAAGATATAATTTCGTATTTATGAACTCGGTGTTATCAACACGTCATGCTTCTTTTTCTAACAGAATTTGCCAGAATAGACTAATATCTTAATAGAATCTAGTGTGTCCAATGTGTAAATGAGTTAAATAGTATCTGCATTTCTTTTCGCTAATGAGGGCTAAGGCTAAGAAAGGAGTTTGATTATATGATGTTTGTCTCAAGGTTTCACTATTTATGCCTTTTAGAATAAAGAAACATTTTAATATAATTCTTTATGTCACTCCCAAGAATAGAATTGAAAAAGTCGCCAATTTGGCCTCTTAGTTACCTAAAATCCCAACATGGTATGGTACCTAACAAAATAAAATTCCATAACTACGAGAAATTAGTTTATTAAAAATATCTGCTTCTTTACAAGAAGCGGTAACGTAACTGCTTCGACTCACTGATGTGTAAACAATGAAAATTCCATTAGATATAAGGGATCAAACTAATTTAGTAAGATCTCTTTCTTTGAACATTTCTCGATGAAAACTCTCAAGAGGGTTTAGGAGTGATCAAGTGGAAATTGGCATTGCTCTCACTGTAAATAAAATCCATCAGATAAAAGGAATAATTAGACGTTGAATTGAATGGATGTCAATTATTCAAATTGTCTGAAAAAATCAATTTAAATGTCGAAAACTTAAGTTTGATGGGTTGTATCGAATTCTGTTAAGTGTCTTTAAAGAAATCCCTTTTCAATTCGTTTCTATTATCAAAGAAACGATTTCTTTGGAAATGTTTGTAGGAAGTTTTATTACTTAAAAAGGATTCTTGATAGTAAATGTATGCTCGTAGATTCAAAATGTAGTGTTATTGATTGAATCGAATTATGGCTAATTTAGTTTTGTTACATTACTGTAACTTCAAATGCATTGGTATATTATTTTGGATGAAACCATGCTCAAAGGATAGTGAGGAGATTTCATTCAGGCTTATTCGCCATACATCAGGAATAGGGAATGTGTTTGGATCGACAGATTAATTGTGCATCAGATACACGAATTAAAAAAACTTAAGTACACGATTCTGATTTTAAATCATTTACTCTCTGGTTGCGGATCAAGTACTTGGATAAATATTTTCATAGCTCTAATCTAAACTTAGATAGACAGTTGAGCGTTGAGAAAGTACATTCTCTCTCCAAGAAGCATGATATTATACCAAATTTTCTTTTTGATTTCATCGTTAAATATCATATTATATACCATGTCATACTATATACTATATTATATATATACCATAGTACATACTTTCAAAGGATGGATATAATTTAAGAAATTCACTGCAAAAATACCAATATTCCCGGTTCTGAAATTATATCCATCAATATAAGAAATGATAAGCCTTTTTCAAGATGACACTTCGTACAATGTTGTGCAGAATCGCTTAATGTATCAAACCCTAAGTAGCTAAAAGCTTCACTTAGTGACATGCGATGATTGATCTTTATGTATGAAACGCAAATTCTATTCCAGACACTTCAGGTTATTTTAATGAAAATTGGTATTTATTTTGAAACAGTGCATGAAATATGGCAACCTTAGATTTTCAAACTTGAAAGCCCCAATTCCATTCCATTTCTGTCATGTTCATATAATTCAATTTCTAATTGAATTTAGAAAAAAATACATAAATAAAGCTAGCAAAATCAAAGATTATTTATAATCTTAGTTTTTTTTAAAACTTTTTTTGTGTATTTTGTTATTGAATGAAAATATTTTGCAGAATATTATTGATACGAGAGTAATTATTTTATTTTTATCTCTACCTGTGTTCAAAGAATTAGAGGCAAGAGGACAAATAAGTCGGTCAGAACTAAAATGCAGAATTCTAATCTGGATCTCGTGTAACCTAAGAATTTGACCTTAATTTCTAGACATTCAATATCTTCACGATTTCTTGCATTAGAACTGTTGTATTAGAATTAAATGTTGATTAATCAATAAAAACGATAAGAATTTTTGAAATTTTGAATCATTCAAAATTTTAATCATGAGAAATTTTGTCTTTGCTTTTTGTGTGTAAGCTTTTTGCTTTGTATACAGATTAAATTTTAGAACTGAGTCAATAGGTGAATAGTTTTCCTGAAACAAAGGTTAAAAACAGACAAATAAAAAAATTTAATTAATATTTCAAACAATTAACTTAAAATGAATTTCGTTAGTTTAAATTTGAAATCCACTCAGCAATTTGCATTTGCTGCTCAGAATGTTCAAAATAATTATTTAGCAATTTGAAATAAATGTTTATTTTTTTTGTTTTCTATTTTTGAGAGCACGATTATAGTTTTAATATTAGAATATTTTTTACTATGATTATATTTTGTTCCGTTGATTTGGAATAATTGTCATTAGAATTATTCAAGCTGAAGACCAAAATTTAAATGTATTTAATTCAAACTAAATTAATGTTTTTTGAATTTTTCTATACAACTGTTTGGTTATTTAAAAGAGATTGGTTATTTGATTGCAAGATATTTTAATCCTAAATATTACTTAAAATATTACTTAATAATATGTGCTCCAATGCATTGGTGAAACCTAAAGCCTAAAAGAATATATAATAAATTATGATTTAGGTTTAGCTTTATTTTGAATTTTCACTGTCCATCTTTTAATAACTTAGCATTTTTAACTGGAAATTTGAATAATACTTTGAAATCATATAAATTTTTTTAATTCACAAAATTCAAAAGACCAGCCAAAAGGCATATTTCCCACGCAAATTGCGAAAGGAAGGTCAAAGAAATTCATAAAATATTCGATAGCAGCTATGTCATGCAGCGCAGCATTTAATCGTGGATATTCAATGCATGATTGCTGTATTACACGAGTTCATTTCATTATTTTAATACTCACCTTTAAATTTTATGTAACGTTGAAGTTCAAATGAATTTTATGAAAATATTTTTTTGTACTCATTTTTGTGAGCGAATGAAAATGTTTTGAATCTTAATTCTATTTAAGTTATTAGTAGGTTGTCGTCCTAGCGTGGTGGTAACGCGTCTTCCCCGTGATGTGGGCATCATGAGATCGAGTCCCATTACAGGCATGGTTGCTCAGCTCTGTGTTCTTCTGTTGTGTTCTGTGGTGTGAGAATGCGAACCTACCCCCATCTCCGATAAAAAAGAGTTGTGAAAGTGAATGTGATGTATGAAATAGGTAAGTAGTATCCTTGACCTTAGTTGACACTACTGAAAAATTGTGAGATTCTCACTCAGTTTAAATTGCTGACTGATAACTGTCAGCGAGCTTGTAAAGTGCCAGAAGTTACAACACAAATTTTTAGTCTTCTATTATTATCACCAATATTAAACTTTGTTGTAATTTTTTATTCTAATTGATTACTAGATGATAAGTATGGCATGGAATATCTACTTAAACGAATTGTTTGATTAATAATCAAGAAAATATTAAAACAGTTGCTTCAACAAGAATAACATGCAAAATTTCAACATATGGGAAAAGTAGTAAAAATCGATTACATTTCCATCTTAATGAGCATGAAACAATATAAATGAAACAAAGGTTGTATAAAAATCATTGCATAAATTGAGTCAGAATACAGAAATTTTAGGCAATAAGTCAATCTGATTGCAGTCAAATAAAAAATTTATTTTGAAATGGTTTGTTTTCAAAATGTTGCTTAAATAAGTCCCAGAAAGAATATTTTACATAAAAGAACCCTTTTATTTCATCATTTTAATAATTGGTATTATGCAGGAAAGAATATATATACATGATGATCGAAATTAATCAATTTGCAAACGGAAGATTATTGATATGAATGCAACCGCAAGTGAATAAAAAAATACAATATCAGTCAGTAAAACGAAAATGAGATAACATTTAGTAAAGAAAATACGGCAATATCTTGTACAATGAAAATGTGTTTTTATAATAATATTCTGATTAATTTTTTACCAGCAAAATTGATAACATTTTTTTTAGTAAGCCGTATTAGATAAGTCACAGTCAAGATTCCAATGAATTTTTTAATTGCATTTATACTGTCTTAATTTTATGCTTCATATATTTTTTATAAAGTATGTATTTATTTTCATTCAAAAGTACGTATACATACTTTTATATATTTTATAAATTTCATTGATTTTATACGTGAAATAAGCACAAAAATGGGAATCTCGAGCAGAGTTTTTGAATACAGTTACATAAAAAAATACACAAAGAGTAGTTTCCATTACGTATGTTTACTACGACCCTTCTACAAACTTATACTGAGGATGCAGTTTTATCCAATGTGTAAACTTTTTTCTATTCATTATCATTAAAACCTTGTAAAAGCATTTTGTAATACATACAAATATTATATATTGCATTACACACACACACACACACACACACACACACACACACACACACACACACACACACACACACACACACACACACACACGCATATTATTGTTTAAAATCCTGTGTTCAAAGCTCAATTAAACTATCATCTTGAAAGTAAAAATAACTTACCCGAGGTGTCTCGAAGCAGTAGAAGAGTTTTCGTGCCCTCAGCGCAAACAGTGCGGTACAGAGACTGCACAGTAACATCAGGGAGACAGGTATTGTAAAGTGCTATGACAGCATGCAATAGATCTGTTGGAGAAGCAACCTGCAATAAAAATTCTTGTTATTTTTTACTTAAAAATATTTTAAATAATCGAAAAAAAAACCCACTTTTAATCGCTGGTTTATAATATAAGATATATTTTGTTGAAATCCCTGAAATATTTGTAAAAAATTGTATTAAATTCTCATCAACCACAAAATTAGTATATAAATGGTGCGAAACAAGTACAATAAAACTTCATCTCGAGTGTCTCGTGCGCAAACTTACCAGATGACGTACATTCAACCACAGGTGATGGAACATTTTATCAAACAACATTATTCTACCATCAGCAGTATCAGGTATCTTCTCATCTTTGATCCCCCTTTTTAAATGTCTTTTAAGATATTTTGTTACAAAAGGATTGAATGCTTAAAAATATCCAGAATCCCATTTGAATTAACTAACCTTTATTTACTCATGTCACTAGAAAATATTGTTTTGCTATTTATTTATTTATTTTGGTTCCCCCTTTCTTTTATTAATTGTGATTTATACAATAGGGACAAAAATCACCCAATTTGCTTTTACATTGTGCGCGTCTTTTTCATTTAAAGTTAATGAAACATAATTAAAAAAAAGATGATATCCATATGTTTGTTGTTGCTCTTCAAGTTGATTTTTGTAATTAAACTTTCGAAACTGCTATGTTAAATAAAAAACTACAGAATATGAAATATTTACAGACAATAATTAAGAAAAGCTTATACCTAAGTAAGCACAATAATCTAACACCTAAGAAAGCATTTAATAATTTGTACAAAGTAAACAGAGCATTGTTTCCTTGTGAAATATTCTATTAACTTAATACATTGTGCGATATTTCTACTATTTTATAGATATTCTGAATGTCGTGCAATATCACGGTAACTGATTATTTTGTGCTATTTGGGTACATTCGCAAACTTTCAGTATAATACAGAATCAAGTATTACGTAATTGACAAGTGATTGGAATATCTACTGCCATCTATATGTTATTTTAAGAACTAAACAAATATCTCGATATTTAATCGATAATATAAGAATAAAATAAATGAACAAATAGGTTTAAAACACATTACTTTAAATTTCATAATTTATGTATGTAAACATATTTTAGCAGATAGAAAATAAGAAAGAATAAGAATACAAAATAATTTTGAAATTTTAAACTTCAATTTATTCTATCCGAAAGGTTATATACAAGAAGCGATGATAAAACTAACGTCCATTTACAGTACAATATAAGTGCAGAAAAGTAAAAGGGACAGAAATTTTCCCTTTAGCGGTTTTTACTATGAGATTCTGATAGGGATCTTTTGACACGTGTCGTTTTAGGCATGGGGATTTTAAGTATCTTTAAAAAATTGTTGCAAACATTAAATTATTTTTATCATTTGGATCATAAGAAACTGCTGAATTAGCAGCTTCACAGAGAACTATTGAATTGATTAAAAGAAGAGTTGATTAGACCAAGAATTAAGGGAAAATTTAAAGCGAAGGTTATATGGATGAAATTTAAAAATTAGCAATTAATTAGGACTAGGAATTAATTTGGAAAATAATAAATTACAGTATAATGTTAGTGAAAACTCAACTTGAAATATTATATTATAAAAGAAAGTTTTTCTTTCCCCCCTTTTTTTAAATGGAATTTTTTTAATAATATCAAAGCAAAAATTATTGATTTTCTCCTATTTTGAAATTCCAAATCTTAATTCTTTAATTTCTTATCTTTGGGGAATGATTCAATAAAAGTATCTTTTCAATACTTATAAAATATTTCATTTCCCTTAAAGTATTAACGCTGAAATCTGGTTCTTCTAACATAAGAATTTAATTTTAGGCTCTGGCTTTGTAACACACCTTGTCAAAAGACTTCAAACTTACATTCTCTAGACTGTAAATTAATTCTCCCGTGCTCCGGAATGCTCCGAAAGTTTTACATTTTATTCGAAAGTGTGGAAGCTTTAAAAGCTCTGAAAAGTACTAAATTACGAAGGGAACCGTAGATACACTCGGATATTGGCTTTCGAAACTAATTAATGGAAAGTTTCTGTCCCTGTAGGGTATATTCAAAGCTTGTACAGTGAGTGATAATTAAGCTTTATATCTTTTAAGTATTAATGTTATGACTTAATGGAAAATCCGTTGTACTTTTTATAGAATTAATACTATTCTTTTGATGTTTTTTAATAAAACGGATTAAAAATGAAAACCCGTGAGTGTTGATGACTCAATGCAATGAGAAGGATTTTATTTTTTATTTCAAAGATATTTTTTTAAAAAAAAGAAATTTCTCCTTTTTATAACTTTTAAACTCTTTCAAACTATATACCAAATACGTAAGGCACTTAACTAGTGAACATACGAAAATTTGGTCATTATTTCTAGGAAATTGGATTAATTCCTCAGTTTTAACATAGAGAAAAGTCAATTTAAGTATGACTTCGTAAATATAGATCATGTTCTGATAATAAGGATGAGACATGAATCGCTTTTTATTGACAGAAGAAATCGGATACTGTTAAATTTCGATAGATAAAATGAACACTAGGATTGTGTACATGACGCAAATTTTATCGAATCATGGCTGGAATATTCATTTTTCTCTTCTGCTACCTTTAGATTTCGTGTAATAGACACAACCATTAGATATAAATGTCCTTGCTTTTAATTACAACAATATTTTTACAAATATCAAATGAACAGCAGTCACGAATTATTTATCACAACGTTGTATATGCATATCTGGAATAAATGTCTCACATAATGGAAATTATGCATTTAAATATGTTTAATAATAAATTAAAAAAAGATGTTTTTAACAAAAATGAATACATTTTTGCGTCAAGCAGATTATGAGAAGTTCATATAATTTGAAATGGTTACATTTTTTATAGATCTGAATATGCTTAATTTAGTATTGTTAGATTAATTATCCAGATTTTGAAGCTATATGCTATTTTGGGACCGACCTAGTAATTTAGAAGCACGAACAGCTTCCTTTTCCATAAGTTTACACTACACCAGATAAATTATGTTTGCCTCCATAAATTTAACGCTCATGACGCTCGTATACGTGATTACAAAACATGTATCTATTACAAATTAAGTAATCTATATAACTGCTTAGAGCGGTTAAATTAAGAAAGAATTGCATGTAAGGCAATTAAAAGTTGCTAATTGCCAATTTTATTGAATGAATATCAAAGAGCAATGTTCCTGGCGGCCAGTTGATTGTCAAATATGTCTTAATACACTTTTAATTAATGTTATTAACTGTAATATAAGTGAGCTATGATTCTTTGAAATGGGAATTTTACATTTTTCTTGAAATTAAGTTTTTTCAAAATATCCAACAATGTTTCATTGAAGAATATAATGTCCTAGGATTTAACATAATTCTTATATAGATTTATGCAGAAAATCATTGTTGTGTGAAGAGAAATTTTTTTTATTAAAGAGCATGACTATAATGGTCCAAAGTTATTATTTAATAACTTTAGACGATTAATCAATAAGAATGAGCTAAATGTCAATTCTTATAATCTTCAACTTCTATAATTTAATCATTTCAACTAATTATAATAAGAATATTGGTTTTGTTAAATTAATTAAATATCTTAAGTGAGAAAGTAGTGACATATATAATTCTAAATAACTAACAATAGATGCATATTCTCTCTATTTAATTTAGTTTTCACTTTCGCCCCAAAAATATTCATACCCGATAAATTTCCTACTGGAAAAAAGTTCCAATAGAAAATAATTGCGGAAATTATATAACAATTATTTTACTTGAAAGCCAAAAAAGAAATAATTACTGCGAGAGTAAAGATTCCTATAGATAACAACACAGATGATAACACTAAATGAGATAGAGATGGCTTCGTAGTACACCCTTGAGATTTGAGCTACATAGAGCCACTGATAGGACATTATGGGACATATTGCTACACAATCTTTTCTTTTCATCTTATAATACCAACTTGATTATATGAGGTCTACATGAAAAGGAAATGAATTTATCCTACGGATGTCTGTAAGCTGATTCTGCAGCTGTAATCATTCAGGGGAAAAAGTCGAGAACCGTAATTATTTTTCCTGCAGATTTCTCCTAAATAATAGATAAAGGTGGAAGGATTGTAATATCTTCGATGGTTTTTGGTTTTCTCCATAATCAGAGACAGGATCTCAGACATTCTTTATCAAAAGGTATTTCAAACAGTATATTAATAGTTACATAATTATTAAAATTCATAATGTAAATATTTCCAGTCATTCTGTCAGTTTGATGTGGTTGAAATGTAATTTTATCAAGAATTCTCAATATTTCTTTCACCAAAGTACCTTAAATATTTTATGGGATATTTTTCTTAATAGCGTGTTGTAAAATTTTGAATGGAAAACTTTCAGTTTCAGGTTCCCCTTCGTTGTCTGATTATGGATCAAATTGAACAGTTCTGACCCAGAATAGTCTCTATGTAGCTTCCTATATTATATATGTAAACATATCTTTTTAGCAGCTGCTTGATCAAAGAGAGAAGAAACTTTTGAATTTTTTAAAGTTTGATATATTCTATTACAAGGTGCGTATTATGTAAAAAAAGCGATGATGAAATTGATGTCCATACGCATCGTGATTCAAAAGCAGAATTACAAAAAGAGCGAAAAATATCGAATTTTTTTCTCAAGTGATTTTTTACTATAAAATTCTGATAGGGATTTCTTTGACGTGTATAGGCTTAGAAAAGAGAAATATAGATATCTTCAATAAAATTTGCTATACATTAAGGAATTTTATCTCTTCACTCGGAGCTTGTAATTTTAGCAGTTTTAACGAAGCACTTGTAGGATTAATTAAATAAAAAATTAGGAGATGGATCAGGGAATAGTTTTAGTTTAGGTTAGTTATATTAAAGTCCCTATCAACACTAGGGCTATTTTGGGACGGACCTCGTCATTTTGAACCGAGGTCTGAGGAAGAGGATCACACCTGAGCTTGCATCCCCTCTCCAAATTACCCCACGAAACCTGCGAGAAGACATTTGGTTCCGACAGATTTAACTCGAACCTGAAACCCTCCGGGTCGGAAGCCGAAACCTTACCACCTGGCCACCGCTGCCTGGATCAAGGAATAAGAGAACATTTTAGAATGAATTAATATGGGCTAAATTAAGATAGAAATTTGGAAAGGAATTAATATTTATATAAGATTCAAAATATTATTAAAGAAATATAATTTTGGTAATTGCGAGGCCCAAAGAGTGATACTTTTTAAATGAACAATTCATTTTATCACGGGAGACATAATTTTTATATAGGAACAAAGGAACGATGCATACGACCGCATCAGAAGACCAGAAGGAAAAGGACAGAGTGTTTTTTACTTCTAGTGGATTTAATTGGAGATTTTGATAGGGATTTCTTTGAAACGTGTCTAGTTAGATAAGAGAATCTTACGTATCTTTAAAAGAATGCGGTTAACATTAGGATTTTTATCTTTTCTCTTTTGGAGTGAAATATTCCAAACCCAGCAAATTTTTAGAAAGTGTGTTAGATTAAATTAAAATTAAAAAGGGGATTGGAGGCAGGGAATAAGATATGATTTCAGAATGAAAGAACACGGACTAATTTAAGATAAAAAACAGGAAATTAATTCATTAAGATTAAATTAAGCTATGAATTTAATTAAGATTTAAACTAGTTGCGAAAATATATGTAACGATAAATTAAGATATATATATATATATATATATTGTTTTTAGTATAAAAGCATGTTTTCTGGTCGAGAATGCATAGTTTTACATCCATGCAAATTTATTCAACGCTTATCTCCCCCTCTGCTGTTTTCCTTTTGTAATATTTTATTTTTAAAAAAATCAAAAACAACGTAATAAAATCGGTAAGTGATACATTTGCACTTTTCCCCTTGTCTCTAAAGGAAAATTAAGAAATCAATTATTAGTTCCCACTGCTTTTTATCTGCTGAAACAAAATAGATATTTAAGATATTTCTCTGAAACTTCATACTTGCTACATTAATATGCATTTAAAAAATAAATAAAAATAAACGATATAAGGAATACTAAATACTATTAAATGCAGAAATAAGGAGCAAATTTTACTAAGATGGATGGAAAAATAACTAAATGAGTAGAAACAAAAAAAGGTGTCATTTCTTAGAGTAATTATTAGTCACTTTCTATTGGAAAGGATGAATTATAAAACTAAATTAGTTTACAGAGGCATTTAAACAATAAAAAGAGATAAATATCAATGATAATTTTAAAAAAATCTTTTCTATAGAGATCAAAGGGAAATTAATCCTTTATTCTTACAAAGATTTATAAAAATGCTGACAAATGATGATATTTGCTTCAAATGAGCTCTGCGGAAGAATTTATTTTAACGAATAAAAATTTCAAGTTAATGCGCTTCAGACGCAAATTTAATATATGACTTAAGGGAATAGGAAAGTGTTAAATTCAAATGCCCTCATAGACTCAGTTAGCGGGAAGTAGCAACCTCATGACAAATGAAATGGGCATTAGTGACAAATTTAAACACTCTGTGACCTAGATAGCTCTCATAATGAATTCAAATAATTAGTTAAGCATTTTAAGACATTTTTAATCTAAACTACATATTGATTTTATGATTTATTTAATTTTCAAAACATTGAGTTTATGGTTTATTTAATTTAACAACAAATTGATTTAATTCAATGAGCATATCTTCAACACATTGATTAAGCATTGATTTTATGATTAATCTTAAGATTATTATTTATTTAAGGATTAATTATTTTTATTTAGTAATTTTCTGTAAATGTGTATAATGTATTTATTTATTTGTAGAGCTTCTCTATATGGAACGATGGTCATTCAGTCCGAAGATTTTACTCGTCAGTCACTTACTTTATTACTCACCCTTCAGTTAGTGACAGAGATTAAAAATAGGATTGTTTAGAGTTAGATATTTTATCAAAGACTTTTCTTTCCTGTTTGTTTACAAGGGGTGATTAAAGGAAAAACGGGCAAAACGACACTGTGGCTATAAATGAATACTTTATTCAAAGTATAATCCATAGGCCAGAGTACAACGATTCCACTGATTAACGAGCTGAAGGATTCCCAGAATAACCTGTGGCAGCGCCGAGATCCAGTCCTTCACAGCGTCCTTGAGTTCTCCATCCGAGTAGAAGCACTTCCCTTTCAGATGTTTTTTCATGGGACCAAACACTTGAACATTACTGGGCGACATATTTAGGCTGTAAGGCGTATTTTCTAGCTTCTCCCACTTGAACTTATCCAATTCCGTGCATGTGACATGGAGACGTGTGGTATCATGAAGCACACCCTCCGTGAGTAGTCTCGGTCTTTTGTTCTTGATGAACCTACCTAGTTTTTGGAGTGTCTCAGATTACACATTAGAGTCTTTTTTGCTCGAGAAATTCAACAAATAGCGCACCTTGGAAAACGCACTCAAGGATACTATGGAGGACTGGGCCTCGTCACTGCCAAAAATCCTTCGAATATAGGATAAATAGGATAGGATAGTTAAATAGAATAGTTGTACTCAGGAATATGGTGTATACTTTGAATAAAGCCTTCATTTATATCCATAGAGTCATTTCACACTATGTATTTTTTCATTAAGGGCTTGTATTTTCGGCATCAATTTCATCTTTTGGCTTGTACATTTCATGTACCTTTCCATTTGAATGACCCTTGTATTTTTTTTCCAAATGAAACGGAAATTTTCATTCGTATAAAGGAAATTGAAATTTACATCTGAATTTGAAAGGTATATTGTTCTCATAAGGACATATATATAGTTATGTTGCAATTCAGATGTATTCTGTTTTATAAACCTTTTAAATGAATTAAATTTCGCACTAAAATTATAAGACATCCCAGCTTTAAATTGAATTTATAATTTCAGTTACAAGACGAAATTTCATAATCATATTCATTTCATTCAAAATATTGAAATAAAAAAATCTTTCCGTCCGATTTCAACATACGAATAATTCAAACTTGCAAGTCTTTGCTAAACGACGTTTAATACATTTTTCTCAAATTTGAGACCACAAAAACATCTTATATTTAAATTTTCATGATATTTTCTTTTTTAATTTGCCTCATACCAAATCATTGAAGATATAAAACTTTTCCTGGGAGAAGTTTCATTTCATCACTAATCGAATCAACGAAAACTTAACTGGAAACAGTTAATTAAATATGAATTGATTAAGACATTTCGATAGTTTTTGCTTTAAATTGGGGAGAAATGCTCAAATAACGACCTTAAAAAATGTGAAAAAAAATTAGAATGTCTAGTACAAGAAGTTTGATTTAAATTTTTAGAATTTTTGGACAGATATTTAAAAACATCACAAATTTCAAGAAATCAGGACAAAAAAATAAAAAAAAGTTCCAGAATGGTAAATTGATTATGCAAAGATTACTCTATTTTATATTATTAAGTAATTATACTATGGTTAAATACTTTCCAAAAATAAATAAAAACAATAATTAAAAAAGAAAAATTCGAATGAATTTTATGATTTGATATTCAAGGTGCATTGAGTCATTATTTCAAATACTTGTATGCAAAATTTCATGTAATTTGGATAAATTGGACCTGTCTTACAAATTTATTGTTCTTGTATATATTTCTAGATGCTGATAACACACGCACAGGAACAAGTTCTTTTATATGTATAGATACTTTATATTAACGATCATATATGATATAAGATATATAACGCATATAAGATTGATAAATACTTGTATGCGTTTATATGTAATGATGGTATATGCATTTCTTTATAATATTTTTTAAGCAGATTGTTTATGTATTTAAATATGTAATAAAAAGTGAATGCAATAAAACAAATCAATCAATTATACTTGAGAAAATGTAACCTTAATAATTCATAACACATATGATTTGCATTTTTTTACAAACTGTTATATTCGAAAAAACAGATTGATAGAAATCATTTGATACTTTTTTGTGCCAATCCCTCATCTCAGCCATCCTAGGCAGTTGTCTAGTTTAGCTCGCCTAAATCAATTTGATTTTTAGAATTTAAAGTATATCTTTTTAGAATGAATTTATTTTATTTTTTAGAGAGATAAATGCATAAAAAGAGGTTTCTTTTCAACATATATAACAAAGAAAATTATTATTTCAAGGAAAATTGAACTATCGTTTTTAGAAACTTATTTTTTGATAAAAATCCATTCCGCGCTTTGAAATATACTATAAACAGTCAATGTAAAACTTTAAATTTTCCTTTACTGTCTAAAAGTAACATTATTCTTAAACAAAAGTTAGGAAGAAATATTCTTTTCAATTTATTCATATTTGTCGTTGTTTTCTTGAATCAACACACTGCTAAAAATGCGCGAAAAGTAGCCCATTTAAAGGAACTCCTACTAAAACTTGCTCTCATTTTATGCATAAAAACGCAGGATTTTGTGAGGCAAATCTTTAAAAGTTTAGGCCCGTTGTTTATCTCTTGGGTGCACAATAAACGAAACTAAATTTTGAGCATCTGGCATTTCTCACACGTTTTTAAACCTATTTTGCTTCCGTTCCGAGATTTTTTGTCGTTCAGTGGAAGAAAGAACGGAATACTTCAGAAGAAATTCCAAGAAATATTTTTTGGCGTTGGTTAAAAAAATGCGTCAGTTTAGAAAGTAATAAAATACGAATAGTTATTTTATAGAACTTATGTTTCGGAAATACATTTTTTTTTGAAATTTCCTTTTACAATAGTGAAACTTTTTATTTTAAATGCATAAGCTCAGTTTTTAATCTATTAGACTTCCTGAAAAAGCTTAATGTCATTATTGGCAATTTATATTTGGATTACTATTTATTTATTTCAGATTCCGTTGGATATATAATCTCTCACTGATTAGCAATCCACTGAAAATCTGTGCATGAGCCATACTCAAGATTATTTGTGAGTTAATTGCGTTTGCACAGTTAGTATTTTTTATCTCATATAGCAAAACATGATAAAATAAATTGATTCCATGATAAGAGTTCTGTCAAAAATCTATAAAAGAACTACTTGCTAGTGAGTCCTGTAATTTTAAATCATGATCAAATAGCAATGGCGTCATGTCCTTTCGAAACTTATATCATACTAAAGCGAAGTTGTTCTCTATACATTAATCTTAAGTATCCGTACATACTTTGTTGTTAGGAGATTATTAGAGTCTTATACTTGAAATCCTATAGACCCAAGGCTCAATATTTTGTTTCTCTAAATGAAGTACACTTCCAAATATCCGATTCATGACCATCCGTCCAAATTTTCTTTTATTATAATTAAAGGAGGAAAGAAGGCGTTGCAGAAGCAGTCATTTTGTAAGAATGCTTTCAACTGTAAGTTTTGATTCTTACATTATATTTATCTTTACATATCTACGCAATCATTTTTCAGGGAAAAATAAAATCAGTTTGTGCTTTTCTTTTTAGGAATTCGGCATACTATTTACTTTAATATTTTATTTATGTTTCTTACATTTAAGTTAGGTATTACAAAGTTTGTGTTAAAATGTGAACAGTTCCTTTTACTTTTTCTCTGATAAATTATTGAAAAATACAGTGTAGTATATATAATATATATAAATTACCAGTACCGTCTTCTATTTTAACCCGACATGTTACCGGCAATAGCTTCCATGATTCACTAGGCTGCGTTTACCATGACTTGAGATGAATGGAAGACCTACCCAGAAAGAAGTGAGAAAATATGTATTTCAACAATTACTTTTGGTATAAAAACTTCGTCTTCTGGTTTTAGTGGGAAAAGAGAGTTCACAGAGTTATAGCCTACTGGCAGTTTTTGTTATCTGGTCTACAATTCAATCACATTAGGCAGGATACTTGGAAGTATACTGTATTATACTAGCATTAAAGGAAATGTAACTGTTATGTCTTTCTAGTACAGTTTTCATCTTGTAGACTCTGAAAAATTATGGAATAGTCACTTTAATGGTTAAAGTCATCAAATATTCATATCTCCGAGATACTTTGTTTATTATCTGAGAAAGAGAAAGAAGCATGAGACCTTTATTTAAACTTATTTGTCACGGGTGACACACACACGCCCCCCGCTTCCCAATCCCACATTCGCTCACTAACTTACAGACACTCCCACACTTCCCCAATCCCACACTCACACACACTTAAATTCATACGAGGAGGCCAAATGTTTGCTTAACTAAACCAAAGGAAATGCTGGCCAACACACTTAAAATATACTGCGATGTTATAAAAGAACCATTTTAATTCAGTGCCATTAAAAGACTCTGAGGCATTCCATATATAAACATTTTGGAAATACAGTACCCCAACTTCTTTTCAGCGTATTAATTTAAACACGTATTTAATTTTGTGAATAAACTTTAAATCTGTCTACAATCTAACGCAATTTCTGTTTCAGTCCTCTCAGTCTTTAGAACAAACACTGGATAAAATGATTAAACCGTCGTAGCGAGAATGGAAGGAAGACTCTTGCAAGGGTTTAATTTTCATCCATTTCCAATTATATTACAGTAGTGTTATTCTTCAAATACCAAAAACGCTGTTTTAAATATTTTCTCCTTTTTGGACTTTTAGTTTTTGTAAGTTCTAAGCTTGAAAATAAGTAAGGATATATTGATAAAAATAATGATTGCAAAATATTTCTAGGTAAATAAATAATTTTTTCTACATATTCCTTTATTTTAATCTCGTATTTCCTTTTTTTATTTATTCCTGAATCGCGATTCAGTAGATATTTGAAAATGAAAATAAGGAATATAAGAAGAATAACTGGGAAAATCTGATATTCTTTTTTAACTAAAAACAACAAAAATTTAATAATTAGTTTAGCGCAACTGATTTTATAAAAAAATCTATCAACATGAAATCAAAAATTTAATTAAAATTTATAAAACAGTTATTAAATTATTCAAAAAGGCAAAATTTAATGCAGAGATACAGAGTTATTCATATTTAGTGGGGCAAAAAATATCAAAGTATGAGAATTCTGTAATTGATTTACTTATGGAAATAAATTTACTCTGAAAATACAAGCTTTATCTGGCAACAGTGAAAATCCATCCAGTAACAAAATAGCCACAAGACGCCGTTTTAAAGCTTTCACCAGTTTCGTTACCAAAATGGTGCTATCTATGCAGGAAAAAGCATTCATTTTGGAATATGTCAAAATATTTCCCGCTTATTGTTTTTCAAAAACCTCAAAAATCTCATTGCATTGTCATAACATCGAATGAAGGATGAAGTAGTTTCAGAATATGGGCTGTCTATGTAAGAAAGTTGATTCTTATGTACGAAAAATAAACAAAAAATCCATGAAAGTCCAGAAAAATAATTGGGATTACAATGTACATTAATACGTCAACGATTAGATACTCCATGACTCCAGTATACCGGGTTAGGAAAAAAATATATTATTACTTTCTTAGCAGCCGGTATTTTTTTCCTATGGAGTTTTGTTAAAGACAAAATCTCCGTAAAAATCAGACAAAATCTAAATCAACCACACTCCACTTTTCCAGAACTTAGAGTAACAGGAGCAGGGGATAATTGATGTATTGGACTTGTTAATAAAGAATATTCTATCAGGAACTGAAATGAGGTGTGGCAGGAACTGAAATAGCTCATACCGTCATCAACACCAAAGAAACTTGCTAACTCGAGTTCTCAGTAAATTTAATTTTTCAAATTAAATGAATTACTTCGTTTAAAACGTGTGCATTATCTTTTTTCTTCCATTCAATATAAATTATCCTGCATATCCAGGAAGCAAAATATGTTGTGAAATATTGTAAAATATTAAGCGTTATTATATTTAACAATATTATACGATATTGTGAATATTGTTTTATCATAAAATACTGTACAATATATGCGTCTCCTTAGGTATTAAGGTCCACGAGCTTTTATAAGATACAACAGATCTAATAATTACAAAGCAAGTAATACAACTGGAATACTAGCTTGTATCATTTCACTTACAAACAATTGCATTTATTTATTATTTTTTACGGATTTTCACTGCTTTCATGACTGATCCTAATTCCTGAAGATATCTATCTCCTTATTTCTCAAGATAAGTCGTATTATTTTGAGAAAGAAGTCTTATCTTGAGAGACACACTTCTACTGCAAACAAACAATACCATGCATTGATTTAATTGTAATATCTTTACATCCTGTGCAATAGTAGCAGATGGTCAAATGTTTACTTCATGGATAAATAGAACACCTGTTGCTGAAAAAGTAATGCTATTCAATCATTCTGATGTCCATGTATCATCTCCACTTGTGATGATTTGAATCCCAAACACTACATGCATTATGCAACAGTTTGCCTTCCCGGAATTCGCCCTTGTGCCACTTACAATTCTATTTAAACAATCTCGCTGATACATTGACCTTATTATTAAAGGTCTGTATTTAACACAGATTAGTTCCCAAATTGTTTGTATTTAATTCAGAACAATTATTTTTAGAAAATATAAAAAACGTGGAGAATCGAATGAGAATGTATAGAAAAAATAATAGCAATAATCATCTGATTTGATCACTAATAATACCCAAATGGAAAAATTCAGAAATAAAAAAATAGCTTTTTATTGCTAAGGATGTATGCTGCTTATGATTCTGAACTATCGTTATTTATTAAAATAAGCTTTTATACAATTATTCAGTTATTATTTATTATTAACTTCTATTTATTATTTAAGTATTCATATTATAGTAAAAGTTGGAAATAAAGAATTTCAGATACCTGATTTTAACAGTATTAAATATTTCCAGATAGAAATGCAAGTTTTAGAGAGGGAATTTTAGCTAATTCGCAACAGGTTTCTGTAACAAAAATGAAATGTGCCTCACATTGTGTACCTTTTCTTTTTTCAGTTAGTAGAATGTTTGTTTTATTTTCATTAAATTCCCTACATCTAATTAATATTAAGTAGATCTAACTTTGTTTTTTAAGAAGGATAACATAAAGTTACGACTTCTTTAAAGGATTCTAATCAATAAGGAGATCATTGAACTTCTATACATTTCTTAATTTACTATTCAATACTTAGAAAATTTCGGATATTTTCTAAAAGTTACAGTTGATATATTCATTTTAAATAAATCCATAGAGGAAACCATCCTGAACCTGAATACTTCTTACCTGAATACTTTCCAATAAATATCTTAACCCACTCCTCCAAATAAAATTGCGAATCTCAATTAATGTCACGAATGTTTTGCATGCACTGGTGAATATTAGAACGAAATATGGATATCTGTATTGATTATAACAGTTTTACAGAATATATCAGGCGAATGTGAATTAGACACATAATAAGTGCTTTATTCCGACCTGGTATAAATGGATGCTGGTATAAACTTAGTTTAAATGCTTGATATAATTCCTTGAATAAATGCTTTATTACGACCTGCTATAGATAAAATTTTACATGAAACTACAGCTGTATTCACACATTCAAGTACCAAGTTATATCCATTTCAGGTATTGCGTTTACATGTACGTGAAGGTTCAGTAAGCAATAGATGATCAAATAATAGACAGATTTGGTACAGAATTCGATAAGAAAACCTACATTTCAATTGTTAAGTTTGTGTGCTAAATTTCATTTCTATAGCACTTTTTATTTTGAAGTTATCAATTACACTTTTATTTGAAACAGACAAACTTCCTTTAAATTGATTTCACTAAAAATTAAAAAGAAGTCTCCAAATTTGGTCGAAAGTTAATACCGAATTTCACCCATATAACAATAGTGTTAATTAGCCAGATTGACATAATGCTAAAAATAAGTTTTTCGAACTCAGGAAGACCTGGAACATGGAGATTCATCAAAATGTTGAGTTCGAATTTTTTGACGATTACAATAATATTACTTTCTATATTTCGTGTCAGTGTCAAAATGTAAGAATGTCGTAAAGAAATATTCTCTGCTTATTTTCTGTTCAGTTATTTTATACAGCACAGCATCAATGAGGACCGTTTATGTTACGCTTCATTTTTATTAAATAGCGAAAAGTGTCGTAGATCGACTCATAAGATAAATGGTGTCAGACGCAAAAAGTTCGGTGGTTATGATAAAATTTATTAAACGGTATTTCACAGATAAAAGAAAACCATTTCCGAAATAGGAAGCATTTAGGAATCGATTTTTTGTTAAAAGGTGTGTGTGAATCAGACAAAAAGAGGATAGAGATAAAAAGATTCATTTATCTATTCTAAGCTGCTTTTTCTTCTCTTTATCCCTAGTTATTTATTTCAAAAGTTTATGTTAAAAGATATTAAAACTGATTATTTTTTTACATCTTACCATTTTAACTGCCTTCTACTGACAGTTTAATGCAACATTTGCTCATAATTTTCTGCTACAAAATACTTAAGTTAATTTTCCTCTATAGAATACAAAATAAATTGTATTATTTTCTTGGACAAAAACTTATCGATAAATAAAAAACTCCTTGAACGGTCTACTGCATCAGGATTAAGATAAAAGCGAAGGCAATATATTTTGTTAGTCACCGGAGGGTATCTACAAACTAAAATAAATTGGCAAATTTTACGGTTTCTTTTACTTGTTATAATTTATTTGGCATGGCCTTGAGGGGCGAGGCTTTCTCCACAACTTACTAGTCGAATCTAATCAAAAACCTCATACAGAATCCAATAGGGCTTCTTGTTGAATTTGATCAAACATTATGGCTTGAGGGCTCTTTGCAAGATGGAATTTAATTCCTTTCTTCTTTGAGGCTGATCTTTGAAGAAAATCATCGTGATAAGCACTTTTAATGAAAATCGATGCGTTTGGAAAATGTTCATTGAACACAAAATAATTTGACAATGGAGACATTATTGAATTTATGTCACTAATTTAATTAAAGACGTGATGAATTTCATCAACATTCCTATATTAAAAATAACAAGAAAATGCCAAATGCTTTTATAAAAAATTATTATTTTGATTCAAACATTTCATACGGTTTTTAACTGAAGATTTTTTTTAACCTTTTGAGTTTTTGACTTGTTGACAACTTGTGTAAGCGAGAAACAGTTATTTTATGAAATTAAGAATCCATTGGTGTTATTTACAATCATGTGAAATTTTTTATAAAAAATTCAGTAATTGCTATTTTTACAGCATTGGTAAGTGGTGGGTGCTTTATTTGAGATGAAAGGAAATTTAATTCACTAAACAACAGACTGATCAGGATGCAGTTACTACTACTAATAAAGCATAAAGTATGTGTGTTTCTTAGCACTCAACAGAATAATCCTTGCCTTAAAAATATTGAATTTGAAAGTGGGTGGAGAGTGGTTTAGAGAGTGGGGAAGTATATTTCTGGCTATTTTTAAAAATTTTTGATTATTATTTAAATTAATTAAAAATTAAACAAATTTTCTTTACAGTAACTTTTTAACACATTATTACAAAAATGTGATTTTTACACCACCTTAAGATTTGAATAAATATTTTTTTAATAGTACCAATTTAAATTTCTATAAACTTAAAAGTTTTTAAGAAGGCCATACTTTACACAAAAAATTTCATTGTGGCAAAGAATTAGGACTCGCTTTCCTTGTTTCATTAAATATTTGATTTTTATTTTTCTTACATAGTGGAAAGCCATTGTGAACCAATCAATTGCCAGAGGCAGTGTAGTTCATATTTGAAAAATATCGATTTAGAATTTTTTTCTGCAGTGTTTCGTAAAAATAGACATATGCGAAAGTTTGCATTTGAAGTGATTTCTCTGTTGTGTTATTGCTTCCAGCAGTTTTAGTTATTTCATATTTTAAGAGATTTTTTAAATAATCTGATTGCGCATAATATCTTAATTAATTTCACAAACAAAGAAAGAATCGAAGATAATTGAAATTAGAAATTTTGACACTCATGAAAGCCTAAAATGTTATCTTATCTGTTAATTTTTACTACCTTTTTTATTTTTATTTGAGCTGCAACCCGTTTTTGATACATTCACAATGATATGATGGTGTTACTGAAGTATAGATGGAACATAAATGACATACTAAATAAAGAAATAAAATGTATGGCATTAATTGAAGAAAATTCTAGTTTATCATCAGCTAATACGTATTTTGGCGGGCATTTAATTAGCATATGAAGCTGATTATCATATTAGATTCACTCATGAGGTAATTACAAAAATTCCCATAAAGTGAATTACATGAATAAGTACTAATAATAAATTTAATTATTTTCCTAAAAGTCCTAAACGCAAGAAGCAGTATCAAATAAAGTCAACGCAATGAAATTGAGTTAAAATACCCCATTAGATCATATAAGAATAATACTAAATCTTATTAACTACAAAGATCTAGATCTTAATTCAACTTGGCTAACACTGATAATTTGATGATACCCAAACATGTTTTATTACATTCATTACGTTTCGATGAAATGCAAAGCAATACGTTATTTTTGCTGTGCTAAAAAGCGTTACTTACAGAACTTGTTTACGAATTTTCGCCCTGAAGTTCAGAAATAAAATGTTGGGGATTTAAATTTCATATGTTTTTATTCTTTACTTATATGAGAAAAAAAATTAAGGAACGGACTCAACATCCCATTCAAAATTCTAAAAGCAGTACCACACTTCGCATTTCGAATTCTTATTGTAAAATAGAAGAAATTCTTCCATTAAAGAAAAAGAAAACGATTTGGATGAAAACGAAGTAATTGAGTTTTTGGAGGGAAAGAAAACAATTTTTTATTTGCAAAGTTTGTTTGCGGAAGATCGCAACTGGATATAATGCAATTTATAGATACTTGAAGGAAAAAACAAAAAAGAATTCATTTCGTATAAAATAGACACGAATCAGAGATAATCTAAGAAGAACGAGCCTAGAATCCAATATTTGAAGCGATAAAAGTAATCAAATAAGAGATCTACAAAAACAAATGGGATTATAAGGAAATCTTGTTCCAATGTTTCCTTTGTTCATATCGGAGAAAATTGGTAAAGACAACTCTAAAAAAAAAATGAAGTATATTTTTAAAGATGCTATTAAGTATGATACAAAATACTTTTTCATAGATCTTAGTTCTTTATATGAGAATATAAAATATGACACATTGCGACATAAAACATGAGATTACAAGACGTTATCGCAAGCACATAGCCTTTTCTCTTGGATTTTTGTTTTGAATGAGATTTAAATCAACGACATAAAGAAATTAAACAAAATTTCATAAAATACCATTCCAATATACAATGTATCCAGTAAAATCCTTTCACACATTAACTATAACTCTTGCCACAAATTTGGTGTCTAGGTACATCACTAGATATACGAGCGTCACCTATCGGCAAACTATGGAATCAGCTTTCATATTTTAAATATAAAGCAAGTTACGGTAAAAAATGTTATCTGAAAAAAATGTAGAACATTTTCAATTTGATATGGAAATAAATCTTAAATGTTATATAAATATAAAAACAAAATTGTAAAACGTGCATTTGCTTGGTAGCACTTTCTAAATACGTACGGAAATAATGAGAGACATCAGGAGGAAATATCTTTTTAGTCAATAAGTGTAGATTCCACAATTTTTCTGTGGAAATTACTTCTAATAACAGGCATATAGCTTTTTTGCTAACATTGCAGGATCTTAAAAACGCACTGCTGAAGCTTGTGCCAGCTTGTCACTTGTGTGTATAGCACCCAATCGTAGATGCTCTACAATTTTTTAATTGACTTTTTTTCGCCTAACGTGTTATTTTTAAGGTAAGACTAAATTTTTTGGAACCACCAGGTGGCGCTATAATCAATATCACCTTGTAGTGCTTGGTCATAATATTTAAACTACCAGCATATGGCAATAATTTACGCTCTGTGCTGTTGTTAAGCTAATAGGGAACATCCTGCATGGTGTTTCCTCACTGCATTTGTTACATGCCTGTTTCTTATTATTTTATCAATATATAAATGAAGGGCCAATTTTTTATTTCAATACTACGAATGATATCAAAGTTAATGCATGGTTTGAGAATATGGATACTTCTCAAATCTCATGCTTGGAAAATCATGCTTCATATTCGTGTAAATGGTTAATCATAATGTGAGTACGTTAGGGACAACACCGTCTTATTGGCGTCGAAAACTTGCGTTTCTATATGAGAGACCACAATGTAACAGTTTGAAGAATTTATTTGTGATGTTGATTATACAAGAGCATAATCAATAATATTTAAAGTCGACATACCAAATCACCTATTATAACTAAATGTGGGAAGATAATTATTTCGTCTGTTACTATCAATGCCAGAAATTATAAAGTATGCCAATAAATTAACTTTAAAGTCTCCTGACTTTTACTACTTCTGTGTAATTTGTTCTGAACTGTAATAGTTATGAAAATGAATTTACAAATGAGGGAGAAATACTGGGTTTATCAATAAAGGACTCTCGTGCACTTGCTAGGAAATAAAAGAGATTTATATTTCTGTCTTCTTTGTTACCGTTAATTAAGATTTAATTACGAATTACAACATAAAACATTGAAGAATTTAAAAAAGAATTATCAATGTAACTAATCAAATATCTCGAAATTACGTCACTTTTGTTAAACAATTTTTAAATGAATTTTGTATTTTCACCCTTTTAATTGAACTTTATTTCAAAAAAAAATTTAAAAAACATTATTAAAGTATGGTTGTTCTTTCGTAATTCGTTTATTTCAAAAAGATAACTTCCAGCAAACTTACAGTTTTTTCTGATATTCAAGAGTTTTGTGATAAAATTATTTTATTGAGTAAGCATACTTTTATTCTCTTTGTTTCAAGAAACGAGTTAGAATGATAACAAATATTTCCTTAAAGATAACAGTTTTATAATTACCTATTATACAATAAACAAGAAATATTTATAAAATTCTAAAAATGAAATTTCAAGGAACTCTTTAAACTATAATTGAGCTCTTGATAAAATTTCAAAATAAAAATAACTAAAGAGTGTAAAAGTGATATGATTATCACGGATAATCACACAAAAAATAGGCACTAATTAAAATGCATTCGTTAGAATATCCTAAAATATGAAACTGTATGATGCTTGTTATGTCAAGATACATAATATTATGATTTAATATATCAATCGAAATTTTATAATTGATGGACCTCTGACAAGCACAATATGCTAAATCAATTATCGAGAAAAATTTCTTCATGAAAATTCTTCAGAAAGTTTTACTTATTTGTAAAGAAACATCATCCGTTTCTTCTTCTCAATGTAACTGAATTTAAAGTTATAGTCTCAAATTACATAGTGTATTTAATAACCATCTTCAGATTCACGAGTAATCCGACAAAAACACAGCAAACAGACCGCCAAATTCGCTCCATAATTTGATGGATGATCACCAATATTGTCCACAGAATTCACATGCAGCTCTTCCATCAATAATTCACAAGCCGATGGCGTGACAAAACGGAATCTATGATGAGACGCCAACGCAAAGATTTTCAGGACCGATTATACTAGAGCTGTAAGTGATCAATCATATTGCCTCTAAGGACTCATAATGACTGATATTAGATAGTTTATGCCGCAGAGTCGTCATTATCTGATAGAAGAGAATTTTCTAAATATTCCAGGGATTAGGCCACGTGGTGTTGGCAGTTTATTCGATAATCAGAAATCGATAATGTTTGCCTGACGGCCATTCTAAAGGAAACTGATCGTTGGAATGCTTTGTTCTTTGGAGAAAATGGTGGCTATTAATTTTAGAATGGTCCAACAACAACACTCCGTGTTAGACATTGTAAGGAGTTCGCGAGAGAGTTCTATAGTTGTCATTAAATTAGAGTAAAGTTGTCCAACCGTAATAGCATTCACTAAGTCGAAGAGACGCTGTATATGATAGGACGATTTGTTTGATTATTTTAAACTTTTGTTGAAAAATGTTTTTAAGTTTTTGTGATACTTTTACAAGGGATGACTTATTACAAAAGATCGGAAATCAATAGGTTACAGATATATATCAATGTTAGAGTTTTTCTCAGAAAGGATGGGAAATAATATAGTTTTAAAATAATACGGTTTTCTCTTCAGGATTTCATAAATAATAGAGGGAAAGAATGCAGAAAAGAGAGAAAGCTGTTTGAAAATACAATGAAGGAAGTGCTCTTTTACCGCGTTTATAAGTCTCAAGAAAGTTAAAAAATCCCTGAAGACCCATCAATATCTAGATATCTAATTTTTCGTCGAGTGCTACTATTCTCTTTTTGAATTTCGAATACGAGAAAATAAAACACATTTTAAAAAGATATAAAAAATCAGATATTTATTTCATTAATACAGCCATTATATTAAAATTATCTATTCTCAAGTAAATTTGATTGATAGAAAAGCAAGGATTTCAAAATAGTCTTTGTGAATAATAATATCAAATAAATTAAAAATAGCTGAAATAGTTTGTTATAGTAATTTGTAATATACTCAATATATAAAAGAATGCAAATTTCGTAATCAAAGCAATAGGTAAAATAGTTTTATAAGTAAAGTAAAATAGATTTTTTTCTAAGTTCGATTGGACAAAATAGTTTTTTCTAAGTTCGGTTGGAAAAATACCTTTTTTTTTCTAAGCCTTATTGGATAAAATAGTTTTTTTTTTTAAAGTTCAGTAGGGTAAAATAGTTTTATATAAATTACGTTGGATAAATTTTTTGCAGTTTTGTGAATATATTTTGTCTTGTCTTTTTAATATATACAAATTTTGGTATTTTGTATAGAGTTTTAAAATATTTCTTAAATTATCTTTTTTTATTGCTTTGATGACAATCCAATATTATATAGTGATTTTATTATATTTATTTAATAAGTGGTAATTAAGGGAGTTGATGGATAGTAATAATCAATGCTAATCGCGTGAAAGATTTAAAAATTAGTGCTATATTTATAGTGTCATTACTATGATAAAAACTATTAGAATTTTAGGGACAATTTATGCATGACGTCGTGAAACTTAATTTTAAAATAATACAAGGAGTGTTCAAATAAAAAGTTACGAAACGTTGTAACAACATATCCGTTAACATATTTATCTGCGCTGCTGTGGGAGAACGTAGCGAGATATCTAGGGATGCGATTAGAGTCTCCGGCTTAGATTGGATCATGCACGGACTCCCGCATGTCCAGTAGCTCTGGGCATGCAATGGCACTGGGCATGAGCGTCGTCCAATTCATGCAGCAGTGTATGCGATGACAGGAAGACGTTCACAATGAAATATTCGACGATTGAGGAACAGCGCGGTATTATCCTATTTCTGACAGCGGAAGGTGTTACAAATGCTGCTATTCATCACTGGATGGTCACAGCGTACGGGAAAGACTATATGTCAAACAAGTCAGTGAGAAAAATGGAGTGTCCGTTTTGGTGCAGGCTTTGAGAGTTTGGTTGATGATCCAGGCCAAACAAGTGAAGTTATCATGGCCCATTTCATCGACAAAGTGGATAACCTAGTGAGAAATGATTGGCGTGTCACATTGCGAATGCCTATGGTGAAGTTGGCTGTTAGTTTTGGAACAGTGTGGACAATTTTTAACAGTTGCGTTATCGGAAGGTGTGCATTCAGTGGGTTTCGAAATAGATGACCAACCAGCAAAAGGAAATGTATAAGGGGTTAGCACTTCAGCATCTGTTTCGGTATAACGAAGATCCCACTTTCCTGTAGAGGATCATTACAGGTGACGAGAGCTGGTACCCTCACTACGATCTAGAGACAAAGCGGAACAGCATGAAATTGAAGCATCTGTCTCCACCTCCTCCTAAAATGTTCAAATCCATGACGTCTGTAGATAAGATATTGGTTAACGTCTTTTTTTAACGTCCATGGTCCGTTACTTGTTGAATTCCTCGAGCACAGAAGAACCTTTAACTCTTATGTGCACTGTGAGATACTCTGCAGGTTCATCAAAATCAAAAGAATGCGACTACTCACAGAGGGTGTATTTCTGCTTCATGACAATGAACGTCTACACATCTCCAGGTCACACGGTTGGAACTGACCAAGTTCAAGTGGAAGAAGCTCGACCATCCGCTCTACAGCCCGGATATGTCACCCTACACTTTTCACGTGTTTGGTTTCGGAAAAAAACACCTGAAAGGAAAGCACTTCAATCGGAAGGTGAACTCAAGGACGCTGTGAAGGGCTGGGTCTCGTCAGAGTTGAAGGATTTCTGCGAATAAGGAATCCTTCGGCTCATTAATCAATGGGATTGATGTGCTCAGGCCTATGGTACACAATAGGCTTTACTTTGAATAAACTTTTCGTTTATGTATTCAGTGTCGTACTTTTTCATTTGAAGGCTCCTTGTAATTTCACTATAAGAATGTCCAGATAAATGTATTATTTAATTTTTCTTTTAATAAATTATAATTTTGCAATTTTAGAACTCATTCATGGGCAATAGCGTTTCTTATTTCGTCAAAAAGAGCTCGATTAAAACTAGAAGAAGCATACAGTGTAATTACTAAACACACACACCGACAGACGTCGTTTCTTACATTAGAATATGAAATGAATCATGTTTTATAAAGCGACGAATGCAAAAAAGCATTTATTATCTTCTAATAGCCCAAGAGATTGCCACTATGAATGTTCCCACATAATAATCGAGCAATTATATTTTATGATTTCAAAATATTTTCTTCTCTTAGCATTTGATATTTACTTTACTTCATTTTTTTTAGGTAATGATTCAGTCCACTTTCATACCAGCCATTAAGACTAAAATATAAACACAGCACTAACTGAATGTCCAAATTTTGATAGATCTATTTACATACTCCAAAATAAAAAGGACTTTTTATTTGTTTATTTGAGAAATGAAATGATTACATTCTTGAATATAAACAAATATTTTAAGTCAATTTTCAACAATATCAATAAGTTATAATACTTTTTCACGAAATTTAAGTTATATGTTATTCATTTTTCAATAATATGTATAGATTATAGATGGGTAAGTACTAGAATTCTTGAATTTCTCCTGCAGGGGTTTTATGATCAGTTTATTTGAAGTTATAAAATTAAAGACATATATTTCCCTTTTAAACTATTTATACTAAATTTGGCATTCATAATTCATTGTCTTTTAAAGTCACAAATAATTCATTTGCTAATTGCTTAAAAATTTACATTTGATTGAGAATACTTTTCTTCAATGCAATTTTTTTGCATTAATAATTTCAATTTTATTTTCTGTTATTAATATAATTAATATCTAAATTATAAGATAGAAAATCATACGAAAGGATATAGTTTTTCAAAAATATAAGCAATAACATGAGGAAATTTTTTTAACATCCGATTCCTTTTTTTATTTTTATATATCTTCAAATAATTTTTTAACGTGGAGTAAATACTAGTAGTTATTTTTAATACAACTATATTTTGCATATTTTAATTTATGTTATGTGTTACTCTCAGAAGAGAGATATTAATAATAATAAATATATAAAACAAGTAATATAGTTTTTTTTTCAATTCAATTCTTAGGTCAACAAAGATTTTTTTTATTTTAGTTACTTTTTATTATAAATTATCAAAAAAAGAGATCAAGTATTAAAAAAAACTATTGATTTTCACAAGAACTGAATTTTTTACATTCACTTGAAAAATACTGAAATCCTTGCATTTTACTGATTGAACTGTTATCTGTGCATTTCAATCTTCATTACAAACTATTAAAACTCTATTTAAAGTATTAAAAATTAGTTTAATGAATTAATTAATATTAGAAAAATATCAACATCAAGTGTCAACAATTACAAGTTTAAAGAAATGTATTTGAACTTGAGTGGATGAATAAAGGAGTATTTTATTAAAGATCAAAAAATGGGACAAGGTACATAAATAAGTATATATAGGAAGAGTGTGAACTAATAGTAAGAAATGACAAAGGGAGAGACGAATAGCATATTTGTCATGAATTTTTCAAGGAATTTCAAGGCATGAGATTTTATTTTCTTTCTCATAAAAATTCAAAGCGAATAACGATTGCCTTGGTCAAGCAGATAAATAAATTCCTCTCAGAAACCCTGCACCATATCGAATTCTATCCAGTTAATGCCCTTTGAGATTCGATTTTTAAGATCGCATCGGTCAGTTGGTAGTGGTGGCACGAAGCACAATCTTTTATGTATTCTCAAGAGAAAGAACCTCATGTGGTATGTCTTGGGATTTCTTGGGTAAAGCACATAAAGGATGATCCTTTCCGATCTGTACATTGCTGTTGTTACGTTTGATTAAAAAAAGCTCGTTTCTAGTTTAGCTTTCAGACAAATGATAAAAATTGATACTCTTTTTTTCCCAATCAGTGGTCCGTTTACTGAGAATATGTGGAAGTTCAAAAGAATTAGTAAAGAATTATTCAGTGATAAATTTTCAAAATATGGTATAATAATTTTGCAGTTACTTCCATTCTACCAAAGTATCTTGAATTACCTTTTTCGTAACTGTCTGAAGAAAGTACGCCTCATCATCGGAATGG
>JAPMOQ010028337.1:632872-649188 GCA_026543055.1 Argiope trifasciata | reverse complement strand
CCTTTTTCGTAACTGTCTGAAGAAAGTACGCCTCATCATCGGAATGGTGGTAGCTTGGCACCGAAACTTTATTGTATCCACTAAACAGGAGTCTAGCATCACACTAGAAATCTCATCTCCTCATCTAGACTCATGAACTCATGACTCAATTGGATTGCATGCTATAATCACATGACAAATGAGTATATTAACTAACTTGACCTTATATTGCAAAATTTTATTTGGTTTAGTTAATTTAATGTGACGTTTTAAAAAACTAGGATTGTTTTAAGACAATTATAAGCAGTGGTCAGATGACGAGGACGAACTTGAGCTGGCACACCTATCTTCAAACTTTGAGACAATAATAGTGAGAGGATTTATAGACCCGACGGGGTTTGCACAATACCCGATTACATAACGGTTCTTCGGTGGAATCGGGTCTCGAATCTGAAACTTTCTGATTCCAAAGCTAAAATTTTATAACCAGACCACCTCGATTCTCTTAATTTTGTATAATATACTGTAAGAGTGTATAAATCTCAAGCATCTTAAGATATACTAAAATTCTGTATTTATATTCAGCAATGTTTCTTTATAAAAATACCACACTATTACTTTAATTTTAACCGCCTACTATTACTTTGACTACTATTACTTTAAATAGTAGTCAAAAGGTAGAAATGATAATTGTTTTACTTAATTTTCTCTTTTAATTGTCCTTCTAATAATACTCTGAGCTTTTGGAAACAAAGAAGATGAAAATTTGAAAGAAAGATTTTAAATTATACATAATTCTATTTATTATATGCTTTTAGACATGAAGGTCATTCCACATTTATGTACATTAATATTATTAGTATTGTTTTATACTGTAACTTACAAAATAATACGTAATCTAATATAAATAAAAATGACTAAAATGATTTATACCTTCAAATATATAGGGTAATTTAAAATGAAAATAGAGATTAGAAAAGGCTATAACTGCTTAATAAAAAATTATCGATAAGTTTAACAGAGAATGTAGACAGGGTTTGTGTGTTTCTCATGTCCAAAACAATAGAACTCAAAGTATGCATTCGTAAAACGCTTACATCGGTGACTGCAGACATGCTTTAGTATGTAATATCGCCTAGATATGATCAGTGAGATTAAGGAAAGTCACAGAGATATATGTATGTATAAAAAAATTGTATATATGATACATGCATAAAAAGTTTTGAAGTTCCGTCAACATTATGTGCTTATTTTATCCATAAATTATTTTTCATTAAATATTTATAGCCGTTTGTAGTTAATATATTCATTTTAAATTACCCTGTACTTAAGTAAAAGTTAGTTTAAATAATGCTTGGTAATTCAAAAGAATGCTAACAGTGCTTACGAAAACAGAACACTTTGTAAGAAACCAAGAAAAAGAGGTTTCATTAAATTGCAATAAAATAATAAAATAAAATAAACAATTATTTCAAACTCAATTATTGTAATTATTAGTAAAAGAAAAATAGAGATCAGTAGATTCTACGAGGGGCAATAAACAAAAGATTACAAGCAACAATATTTAAAAAGTAGGCAATGTGGATGGGTATATTGTTATCCAGAGTGGAGACACATAGTATTAGACCGATCGTTCGAGCAGATAGTACTGATACCTTAAACAGCGATAGCAATGGCAAGACTTATAGAGAAACACTTATCTGATACAAGATTCATATCAGATGGTGATGTTTAAAAAGATGCTGATAACTGGCTCAATAATCAAGGACCTCAATATTACCAAGACAGATCAAACAAACTGGTCCAGCGGTGTTATAACTACCTTAACAGGTTTGGTTATTACGCAGAGTAGTGACCGCCACATATGTCTCTCAATCCCCATTTGTATCCTGGGTCTATTGTTAATAATGCATTTTTCCTTTGATTTGTAAACTTTTTAAAATCATCCTTCGTACATTTAAATAAATGAAATGAACTTTATAAATATCATGGGATCACAAGTTTATTCCATTGCCACTTAATTTCTAATATAATGAGAAATAAATGTTAATTTATTTCAGAAAAAGCTCAAATCTCATAGCTTTGGTTCTTATTCTTCACAATTTTATTCATGATGTGTTATTTAATTTTGCATTTTTAAATTAATATTTTTTCAACCTTTTTGCAGTTATTTAGTTATATACATATTTATAAATCTGAAACAATAATTTACTGCTTGAATTTGAAAGAGCCTTTGAAAAAACCCGAGTTCTAAAATGAATGTTTCAAATTTATGGAGATAAAATTGTTATTTCTTCTGCATTAAAAATTCTTCCATACTCATTCAAAAATGCAAAGTATGGCGTATATGTTTCGTTTTTAATAGTTTAAATACCTTATCGCGTATATACCGTAGCATCGTACGCATTAAAAGCGTTAAAAAACGTTTTAAGTATACATAAAGAATAGCTATTAAACCTCGTTGCTAAAGTGAATGTTGAAAACGGATCGTTATATGAACAATAGAATATCTTGGAGTGTATCGTAAAATAACTTTTTATGATTCGCACACAGGTACTTAAAATGAACTTTATTATTATTGTTATTGTAAAACTTGACGGCTATTTTCATTGATCTTTCTAGCGTTAAGCAGGTATGATGGACACTTTTATTTTTATAGGTAGGAGGGTAATAGCTCATTATTAAAAAATAACACAAAATAACGCAAAAAAGCCCTTTATTTCAACATTAATCCAAAACTGATTTTAGTAAAACGATTATCTTAAAGTTTATTTTTAAAAACTTAAACAGAAAGTACCGATTTATTAAGTTGTTGTGTCTAGACGAGTATTTTCTAAACGTTTATGATTGTGATCAGTATTTTTTTCCCCATTTTAAAATATAACAAGTTTTTCAGCTGGGCAAATTAGTTTTCTAGGTTTTATGAGCAGGTTTTATTTTTAAGAATGCAAAGCAAGAAAAATTAAAACATCATTTTAACTGATATAAAATAAAATATATAAATAAATAAAAGAATAAATTATAAATTTAGTTTATAACCTCGATTACACTTTTGGAAGGCGATGACGGAACATTTTCACAAAGAAGCATTAAGAAATTTATTTGAATTTTGGAATTTTTTTCATTTTTCTTTATGAATTGCTGTTTTTATTGTTTCAGATGACTCTTGCAATTGACAAGTACGCTGACTAATTCTGTCTGCGATTTTCAGCCGACATTTTTGCGTCTCTTGTTTTTCGGTTGCGCCATCCAGGACAAAGCTACTCACATGTCACAGCCCTTTTTACTGGGTGGACTTCATTCATGCATTTCATTCATTCAGCCACACACCATCTCTGATCCTGTACCCTCAGTGGTATTAATCCCGGTATGAAGGACTTAGTGACCACGGCAGATTTATATGTGCGCCAATCATTATCACACATGAGAAGTCTTCGGCTGGAGGTTTTAAGCTCACAATTCAAAGGATGAGAATTCAACTTATAAATTGCTTTAAAGCTATACCACAGATTTGCGCCAACTAATTATTAGTCTCACCCTGTTATCTGTGAATTAAAAATATTTTAATTAATAACAAATAATTTTATAATTGTTTTCTAGGAATAATTACAAAGATGGTTTGAATTTAATATAATAATATACTTGATTACTATATAATGTTATAAAAAGATCTCAAAATAAAACTAAACGCTATTTTTGGAACAATTTTTTTTATATTCAGATTCTTATAAATAACGAAATAAAGCCGAATTTCCGTGAGAAAAAAAATAATTATACATTATAAAAATTATTTTTCTCACAATAAAGATGAATGCGGGCTTGTTTTTATGGTCTTAAGGCCAGACTTTTTGAATTAGAGCCAGCTAATTCAGCACATACATAATTTGAAGGATGAGAATGTGCGTGTGAGAGATACTTTTTTTTGAAATTTTATTAATTTTTTAACGTACACAGTAAATTTATATTTTTAATAAATTAAAACTATAATGAATCATATTTTTCAAGAATTTATTCCACAGAGGATAAAATTAACATTTAACTTCTAGAGCATGCTCCACGTGCTTCTTAGGGTTATATGACTTCTAAGATTTGAAGCTAAAAAAAGGGTTTGCTGAAGAAATTATTTAGATTAAATTATATAAAATATTGAACTGAAAGTTTTACGCTCATCGATCTCGCTGAATCAGCTGGTCATTAAAGGCTGATAGTTTCTAAATTAAAAAAAAAAAAAAAAAAAAAAATGTGATTTCTAAAAAAAAACAACAAAAAAAAACATCTGTAACCATAACTGTTTTTATCGGCACTCTGGCGGCTACTGCCTAGATCAATCAGTCCATGTCTTGGAAGCCAGCGTAAAGCATGATGTATTATTTTAATATTATTATATTAAAGCATTATTTTAATATTATATTATCCAGATCAAGTTCTTGGAATTTACTATGCCAATATGCTGAAATCGTATGAACTGCCTACGGAAATGAATATAAGTCCAGCAGTTCCCATCAAGAGAAGAAGTAGATCTAAGACGTACAGTGCTGACTCTTCACCAAGAGATTGTGCGAGTCAGAGGAGGAGTCTGTAACCGTAACCTCTGTAGTCATCGGCCCTCTAGCGGCCGCTGCAATGAATAATCAGTCCGTGTCTTGGAAGCGAGGGTAAAACATGATGTAGTCCCCGAGTATTATTTTAATTCATAAATGTAAATTCTTATTGTCCTAAATAGTTTTTTCCCTTGTAAATCATGTCCTTTAACGTCATTAAATGTATTTTAAATTAATTGGTATGATTTACTGATTTTAAAAATCTGCCCTGACAGAATTAAAATTTTGGTGCCCTTTCGGTCACACTTTTATAGATAATTTGTTACAATAATTGCTACGTCAACAATAAATGAAATAAAATTTGTTTGAATATTTTAAAAATACATTTTCAAGAATTTTTCTCAGACATGAAAATAATCGATACGATAACGCAATGAAATATCAAATGTAAGTACTTACACATTTTAGGTGCGTATTATCAGACGGTAAGATTTGTAATGTATTTAAAAACAAATTTGATGTGATACCTGAGCTTAAGTGAATTTCGTTACCCTTAAATATTAATATATAGTAGCGGGGGGGTTATAATTAAAGTCACACTTTCAAATGGTCATAAAGTTAAAACTATTGACCAAATACTATCACATTTGGTAATAGTTTCATAAAGGTCATGGGAATCATTTTTCCGCCAAAAAATCAACACCAGTAGAGAAATGACGATTTATCAACATTGCTAAGCAAATGAGACACGATGAAATCGGTTAAAATGAGTTTAATCGCTTCTGAAACATGTTACAAAGCATGCTCTATGTGGATCCACCATTCCGGAAAACAAGTTAAATCCCATTACTGCATTCTCACCAGTAGGTCTTAATACATCAGTAGGAATGTTACGCACATGTCTGGGTATCGCATCTGTCAGATTCGCCAAATTGTTTAGATTATCACTATAAACGGTGCTTTAGAGATAATACACATTGAACATGCTTTGTAAAATGTTTCAGAAACGAACTATCATATTTTGAATTGACACATTTGAAATCTTCCTATCTTCTTTTGCTTATATGAATTTCTGCTAATACCACGATAATTTAAAATACGATTACATCTGTTTTCCTATTAAATATACTGAATAATTTAGATAATACAAATATTTTCTTTAGATCTTTCAGCTTTAATGAATTCGCAGTTTGTGAAATAAAAAATAATATTAGATTTTTTTCTAGATTTTGTACATAACACAGCTTGCAACTTACTTTTCAATTTGATGAGACAAAGAACAAAGAAGAAGAAAAGAAGAAGCTTCAAAATTGGATGCCAGATGTAAGAACCACCAAACAGTTTTTGATGAGGGAACATTTGTTGTAAATAGATTTTTTCTTTCTCTTAACGCGCAAAGTGCTAATGGATGTTTATGGTACAGAAAAATTGCAAAGAAAACTTTGGAAAAATTGCTGTTTTTTTCCATTTTTCATTTTCGTTTCGAACAGAAATGAATATTTCATTATGCATGGCGTTTTCCATTATAAGAAACATATAATATTTGCGTGTAGTCAAAGGTCCCAGAAAAAACTTGAAGAATTGAGGTTTATGCAGAAAATATACTTTTTAGCCAGAACGATTTTGCAAAAATAAATTGACGGAATAACTTGCATTTTTCCACTTAAAATTAATGACGTGAGATATCCCGAAAATTCAAGCATTTCCTTAATACATTTTCATAAATCTTAAATAATTTTCACCTTTAATCAAGGATTTTCAATTATTTTTTAATAGAATGAATATGTAAATTTAATAAAAATCTAAACAGATGCATCTTTATTTTAAAATTTATCTGAATTCAGAGCTATGCAAATCCTCTTCTCCATTATAAGAAACATACAAAGTTAGCGTATAGTCAAGGTACTTAGAAAAAATTTGGTTTTGAAGAATTGAAGTTCATGCAGAATTGTTTTTAGCAAAAATGAATTTGCAAAAATAAATTGATAGAATAATGAGCATTTTCCTCCAAAATTAATGACTTGAGATATCCCGAATATGCAAGCACTAAATGCATTTTCACAAATTTGAAATATTTTGTCCCTTTAAACCAACGATTCTGAATTATTTGTAAAATAATAAATATTCAAATTTCTTAAAAAATTAAATAAAATAGTTGCATTTTTATTTTAAAATTTGTCTTATTTCTGAGCTATGCTAAATTAAGCTATGCTGATCTAGTTCTGAGCTATGCCAAACTGCTCCTCTTCCTCCATTATGAGAAACATACAACGTTTGCGTGTATTCAAAGGTTCTGAAAAAATTTAGCTTTGTGGATTTGCCATTTTTACAGAAAAGAATTTTTTAACCAGGATGAGCTCGCAAAACTATTTTGACAAAATAATTTGTATTTTCTTCAAAAATTAATGACGTGGGATATCTCAAAAATGCAAGCACTTAACTGCAACTCAAATAATATTTTCTTTAGATCAATGTTTTCAATTATTTTGGAATAGGATAAGTATGCAAATTTCTTTAAAATCTAAACAGAGTGAATGCATCTTCATTTAAAAATTAGTTTAATCCTAAGCCATGCTAAATCCTCTGTAGCAAAATTTGGAAATAATATAGGATGGTATTATTTTTATGTACTTACATCCTATGCGCTTTTTTAAATATAGGATTCAAAAACAACGTTATAACTAAATACTATTTGCCTTCAAACATTGAAATAAAACAAGCTTATATACTGTTTTTGTTCTTTTTTTAACAAGGCTCATTAACAATTACTTTTATCCCACCACCATGTGTAATTTAAATACGTGGTATATATGTATAAGGAATGACAGTTAAGATAAATTTTTGTTGTTTTGAGCTATTATTTCAACTGCTGTTAACTAGAATGGCAGCATTTTTTCCCTTTGATGATTCTGGCTGATTTATTATTCATTTTTTGGGGAAATAGCTGTAAACGTACACAAAAAATTTCTTATAATAAATTACAGAGATTACAATGTAGCCCTTTTTTTGTGTGTGATTATACTCATAGGTGGTGTTTTTTTGCATTAAATATTCTAAATTTTCTCAGAAATTATTTTTGATGTAAAAACAAAGTTTAAAGAAGTTATATTAAAATGTTTAAAGAAATTTATTACGTTGTTTATTACATTATATAAATAATAAAAGAATGCTTAGTTATTGGCATTTGGATTTGAGAGTTTTAGCTTTAAGGTAAAAGGACATATTTTAATTAAAATATAAACATAAAAACAATTTGTTTCCAATTTCCAAAAAGCTAAAAATTAATATGATTAAATTAAGTCACTGTTTTATTATAAATGTGCTAAAACAGGAAATAGAAATGAAATTCTAAAATGTCATTTTTCGAAATTATTTGAATGAAAAATTAAATTTTGCCAAAACTAAAATTATTTGAATTTTATTTGGTTGACTCAGATATACTTGCTCGAGATATGCTGGTTTTATTTTTAAAGCCTACAAAGAAAAATGTATAGAAAGTCGTTACTGTTATCTGCAAAATAGCCGATCATGAATTTTTAATGATATTCTATTTTTTTAAAGATAAAGGCCCCAAGGCCCCAATTTTGAAAATGTTTCTTTATGAACTAAGCCTATAATTAAGCCTTGAAATGATAATTCATAAAATTCTATATTCTAAACAAACGAAGTCGGTGCTAAATGTTTATATTATAATGATAGGTTTATAGTTTGCACAAACTGGTCTATGAGAAGTTCTGTTTATCTGTCTACCCGTACTAATTACCCTCATTTCCTTACAAAAATGGGTTAATTTTTGAATACGTGATTTACCCACGAAATTTGTGAATGATATTTTAGGATACTTTGTATTTAAAATACGAGTTATTCGTCATTAATAAATATGCCACTAGATAACTATTAAAATATATTATACAGTTAGCCAATTCAGCTAGTGATTCTAGAATTTAATTTTTGAAATGTAATGTATATTTTATAGATTCAGTATTACAGCATTTGACGCCGCTTTAAAGCTTAAATATGTTCGCAAAACGTATCAGATATTATATAAAGTTACACTAATTACCTCGTTTTGACACTGACTCAAATCAACTCTATCTTTTTTTAAAAACTTAAAAACTACATGTAAAACTTTTCCAAAAATAAGCTTTTCATAAAAAAGTAAAGAACTGAAATTAAGTTCCAATTTTAAAGGTGTTACGTGTAGATAAAAATTTTGACATTTTGAAAACGAATCGAATTTTAAAAAAAGAAAGACGAACTGTAATATATCTATACAAGTACTCATACAAAGTATGATAAATCACGCAATTTCAAATGGGTTTTGGAAAAGTCAGGCTTAAAGAGATGACAAAAAAAAAAAAAAAAAAACCAGGAATGAAAGAAACGTTTTCAAAATGAGTTCCGGGCAAACCATAACGATGATGGATTGACAGGTATTAAAGACCTTATTTCGATGGGGAGAAATAGAGGACAGAATATATTCCCAAGATTCTTTTTTATAAAGATAAGTCCTGTTTGAGGTTTCGTATCATATTGCTTAACCTCTTTTTAATGGTTTTCCAGTTTCGATGTCTTTTTAAGTAGTTAATATCTAAAGGTTAATTATGCTTAGAAAAAGTGCTTTTACTAAAGCGATTGAAAATAATGCGACGTATTGTAGCATTTTAGAGTTAATTGCAATCGGAAGCTAAATTCTCTTTAAATGTTCTTTTCAAAATTGGTTCGAGATAAGCTACCCATATCATGTTTGAGTTGCAATGCAAATGAGTGAAATGATAAGAACAGAGCATGCAAATGTCGAGAATTGTCATTTTATTAAATTTCATATGATTTGAGTGGTTTTATAGCACAGAGTTACGAAATTCTTGAAGTGTACAGCATGTAATACATATAAAAAATAAGAGCAAAAATAAAATATCTTAGTTTTTATGAAATACATGCATTAATACATTTAATATTTAGTACATACGATGCTTTTTTCACTATTTAAGATAAAGATATCCATGATCTGAAAAAGAAAAATATTCCATTTTTCTGTGAATAATATAGAATATATTGTTTTGTTTCTAATGGTACTTGTCATTTAAACAAGCTCTTTGCTCAAAGTCAGCGATTTTAAGCCAAAAGATTGCTTCTCTTTTTTTTGTAGGGCCACTAGGCCCAAGAGTACGAGTTAGCTATTCACACATCACATTCACTTGCACAGGGGGTTCATTCACATTTCATTCAGGGGGTTCGGGGGGTGGGGTTCATTCTTACAGATAGAACAGAAGAAGAACAACACTGCCTGACCCTACACTCAAACCCTGATCACAATGCTCCGATCACAGGGAGGACGCTCTACCCATACGCCAGGATTCCGGCAATATAGACTATAGTTTAGTTTAAATAATGTCCCATTTAGAAATGTTATTATTTGCAGATTATTTTAGGACGTACTACACAATTTTGAACTGCTGTCATATGATGAGGACGACGTCAGAGCTGATACTATTTCTCCAATCTTTCGCTTCACATCGATGAGAGGGCGTTGATACCCGATGGATTTAACGCTTACTAACCTTACTTAAATAAAAGTATAATATTACTTAGCTTCTCAATGGAAGAGGGTTCTCGGCACCTGAAGGCACAAAAGAGAAGTGTTCATAAAGCTTTAAATAAAAGCATAAAATATACTAATTTTAGTCATTTAAATTATTTTTTTAACTAAAAGTACATGCTTTTTTTTCTAAAGAATTAAAAATGAACATATGAGCACTTTTAGTGTGTGTGTACTGTAAATAAGTATTTTTGAAGTCCTTAATTATTTTGTTGATAAACAAGTTTTAAAACAAACGGGATCTCGTCTTTTTATTTTCATACAAATTAAGTATCCAAATAGATTTCCAAAGCGCTTAGGTGAATTTCGTTATACTTAGATATTAATATACAGTGGCGGGAGGTTATAATTGAAGTTGCACTTTCAAATGGTCATAAAATTAAAACTACCAACCCAAATACTATCAAATTTGATAATAGTTTTATAAAAGCCATGAGAATCATTTTTCCGCCAAAAAATCAACACCAGTAGAGAAATAACGCTATATCAACATTGCTAAGCAAAATAAGACACGATGACATCGGTTTAAAATCGCAAAAAAAAAAAAGTTTTAATCGCTTCTGAAACGTGTTACAAAGCATGCTCTATGTTGATCCACCACTCCGGAAAGCAATTTTTCCGCCAAAGAAGAATTTTCCGAAGAATTTCCAAATTTCAGATCACTCTGGACTTGAAAAACACATTTATCCAAATTATGAATGAACATGTTAATTGAAAACTGCTTCGAGCTAGATGAATGACATTCACTATCTGCATTTTCATCTAATTTGTAGATTTCTATAAGATTTAAAAAGAAATCCCTTTGGTGTAGTTCTACCTATCTGGCTGTTCGACTACAAATAAAATTTATAAAAACTAAACAAAGATGGCAAAATAAATAATTAAATTCACAGAATAAAAATCTAATAAATTGATCCGGATCAGATTCGGAACCAAATACTTCAAGGAGCTGATCTGTAATGTCTAAACACGATAATTAAAAAACGCATTGACTTAAATAAATGAAATTTGGTATGAGATCTTGTGACTACAATTGCATATCTACGTTAAATTTGGGTCAAATATTGGTGTCAATTGTATTTATGTCAGTTATCAGGGAACAAAAATGTTTCTTATACCTGTATCAGCGATTAATTGTGAAAAATGAAACATTAGATTCATAAAAACACTGGATTTACGCCAAAGATTAATCCTTCATAATTATTGTTCATCAATGACACGCAGTTAAGACACATGTGTCTCTTTCCTTTATTACATTATGAAGCACACACTCATTAATGAAAATAAAAATTTACATACTCTTGGAGGTTACGATCTTGTCCAAGATTCACAATTTTATTAGTAAGTGTAACACCTTTATTAGAGAGAATGTGAGAAAGTTTCGGAAAGACATTACATCTGGTTGTGTCGAAAATTGAATTCTTAATAGGAAGAGTTAAAGATTTCGGACTGAGGGATACACTAACCTTTCAAAAATATACACTAATCATTTAAAAGCCTTCCGGTTAACGAGAACAAAATTGGCTTAGTTCCTCTTCATTTGCAGAAAGTAAATAATTTGTTAGCTTTCAATCTTAACAAAATATTTGGTCAGTTCCACAAAAAGAATATTTTGTCACTTCCTGAGCAAAAATCCAGTTCATCCGAATTCTCTCTTCACGTTAATTTGTCACATGTATTTTTAAAGATAATTTTTGAAATGAGTATATATCTTTTAAAAATATTCATTAAATGTGCTAAATTTATGGTACTTTCTATTCCCCAGTTCATCCATTCATATGAAATTAAAAATCTTCTTTTTTTCCTTCGAAAGAATTGAAGTTCCTAATTTATGATTGAGAACAGATATCAACAGTCAGCGCTCTTTTATTATTAATGGATAAATTCGTTGTGATATATGCTTCCAGAAATCCATTATTCACATTTTCATAAAGAAATCTAGACGGGAAATCATCAGTGAAGGCTTCTATTTTAACTACTTTCATTTCTTCTACAATCCTGTAATAGAATACCTTGTCAGAAATGCTGAATACTGCTTTTGGAAGAGTAAATTTTTGCTAAATATGTCATTCACTGTTATTTGTTTGATTACAAATCAGGTGAATATTTAATTCAAAAGAAAATATTCGTTTAGAAGATGTGAAATAATGAATTACTGCTAACAAATGATTTTATATGAATGTTATTCTGTTTTGAAATACATAGTGCAATGTGCAGCCTGTAGAAGAGAAAATGACTCAACGTCATTGCACAGTTATGGTTATTGTGTCAGGGAAATTAATAACATCGGAAAGATTTGTGCATTCGATCTCGGGACAATTGGCTCCGTAGGCGCTTAACATAACCACTAGACAGGAGTGTACACTCCGGTCCAGAAGTATGTGGCTTATGAACTTACACATTACTGCTTTATGAGCCACATTACTCCCCCTGCATTGAGATGGATGGGAAACGAAAGATTTTGTCACATCAAATGTTTTTTGGTGGTTATCGGACGTTTTAATCGTGCCAAGAGTTATGACGGGCGAGGAATGTTAATTATGACGACTTTTGCTACTGGTAGAGGAGGCCACAAATATTGTGTTTGTTAGTTCAGAACCATGGTTACGAATTTTCTTCAGGTTTGATCTCGGATTCATTGGGTCCGTAGGCGCGTAACATAACTTCTAGACAAAAGTTTGCACTTAGGTGTGGAAGCTCTTATGTGGCTTATGAACATACCACCAAAGATTTTTATAAGATTGGATTATTGTTCAAGTAAGTATAACGATTTTAAAAATCCCTTTAAATTTTAAACAAGAATATTATTATCCTTTTATATATTAATGCTATAGTAAATATTTTATGGGCAACAATATAATTCCTGTTCTGATTTGTTTTTTAAATCTCACAAACTCTTATCTCAGTTGCAAATTCAGTTATATTAACGCACCACTTTGAAGAAAGGCAAGAGCTATTTTTGACTCTCCTCCCAATTTTCAGATTTCTCAATTTAACTTGCAAAAGGCCTGAATTTATGACGGGCAGTTAAAAGCATTTCAACATCGAGTCCTCCAGTATCGAAGCCGAGACTTTATAATCAGGCACTAAGATTCCTGTCGTAGTTAACAAACTCAAAATGTTTAAAGTAGAAACATTTCGTTAAATTTTCAAGAAAAAACTGTTATTATAAATCAAATATTCATATATTTACGTGACTTAAAATGATTCTAGAATTAAGCGAAAAGTTTGTCACATATTTATCATTAAACCATCTGTCCAAGTTATAGTGTTTATTTTCCTTGATTCTTATTTACTTTTAAAGGTGGATGTTTATTGAAGTAATCAGCCAATAATATTCAAAAGTCAAATGTTCTATAACATCTATTTGTTTTAGAGACACGAAGTTTGATTTCGCAAAAACACGCAAAGAAACATTTCTAAAGAACAAAAATTTAATGGCTGCTTCAACATATATAGATGCTAATTATGTATGATCGGTAATATGAGGTAAGAGAAATAAAAGAGCTTTTAGTTCATTATTTGTTGGTCATTGATTGATTCTTCAGAAAAAAGAACAAATAAAATAAATTTAATTTTATGAAATTTCTAGTATAAACTTCTTATAGATACTTCACCAAGGGTCGGCCATCTGGAGAGTGCGGCAGGGGCTATGCACCTGGGCTCCGCGACTGAAGGGCAGTGATTAAGAATTAAAATAGTGTTCTGAACAATAATATTGTTACACATGCAAAAAGTTTACAAGCTTGTTTCTACGTGGCTTCTTCTTCTTGTATACAACCGACCACCCCGCCACCACTGAACGTAACAGCATCGACATGATTTGTTTTGGTCGACTGCTGTGCCTGAGCATTGACTGACGTCTTTATTAGACGAATATCGCAGTATATCTGTAAAAAGGAGGGGAAATTTTATTTATGAATAAGGAAATCCCCTTCAGACAAGTTAAGACAAAGCGACGCTCCCGGCTCCCAGAGATCGATGTTGAGGCTAAGATCAAATGGGCTTGTATCTAATCGGCTACTCACATGGACAACAGTATCTACTTTTGTCTATGTTTAATTTAATATTTTTTATGTGCGCATCTGTGCATGTTTGTTTTTATTAATTGTTCAAATAAAAAGTAAAACGACGATAAATTATGCGATCACCTTCTAACAATGCACAATTTAGAAAGAATTGAATTACTATAGAGTCTAATTTATGTTCGACTGTTAATAAAACAAATAGAAATTAATATAAGTAGGGAAACGGTATGATTTCAATTATTATTTCAAAGAATTATGGATGTGATTCTATTTTTAGCGTATAATAATCTTCCACTTCGTGGAATCCACGAAATAATAGGGACGCCAAATGATGGAAATTTTTTAAGTGTAATCGAATTATTATGCAAATATGACTCTGTGCTTATGGATCATATAAACAGAATAAAAAAATCACAAACTATTGGGTTGTTCGGAAAGTCATTTCGTATTTTTTTGTCAAAATGAAAAGAAATTTTCGTTTAATGAAAAAATAATATATTAAATTATAAAATTGCCATTCTGGTCTAATACCTTTTGCCATATTTTTGGTAGTAACATGATTACACGCTCATAAAAGTTTTGGTCTTTGCTGTAAAAAAAAAAAAAAAAACTGATCGAGGTTTTTTTTGGCCTCCTCATTTGAAGGAAAAATTTTGCAAATCAGTTCTGGTACTGATGTACTGTTAACACATCTTCTCCACACATATTGGCTAATTTATTTCTGGCTTGACAGCATTTTTACCTTTTATATAGCAAAAAAGAAAAAAATGACGAAAATGCTGTTTATTGCTCTCCATATTTAAAAGGGCACCATCCAAAAACTACTGCGAAGAATCAACTGCACTTTTTCACACTCAAGCCTTGCTATATCAGCTCTTAAAACATAAAATGATTTTGCGGTTTAAGTATGAAATTGGGTGCGAAAAATGCAATTAAATCCTTTGTCAGGAAAAAACGAAATTACTTTCCGAACAACCTAATAAATTCTCAATGATTGAGTTCATACATTACAAGATCAAATTATTCAAACTTTAGGTAATTAAGTTTTTAAAAAATTAAAGTTAATATAAAGACAGCTACGTATTACAATATCAAAATCTTTCTGATATTTGAAATAAAAACAAACCTCAGCCTTTTTTAGGTATATAAATTTTGTGGCGAAAAGATTAAGTATAAATGAGTCATTTATAGGGCTTATTGAAGTAACTGCTGTGATTGGAGATGAACAAGTAAAAGATCTAATCGCAAATATTAAGTGAGCTTTATTTAGATACTAGCCGTCTTTGGCGACCAGCTGGTTCGTCAAGAGAAATGCGTTCTAAAATTTTCAATTAAATACTTATTTACCTTGCTTTCTTTATAGCTTCTCAGCCTAATATATTTAAACTTCGATAGTCACGTAACTCATATTATTATAGAAGCCTTACGATTATTTGTTAATTGTACTATATCACTCTCTGATGCGCAATAAGCTGCTATGGAATTATGTGGAAAATATCACATTTCATATTTGTTCCATAACATTACGCTCCTTTCTAAACACGCGCTGAACATCATACTATAAGTAGTTTAGTTTGCAATAAGAGTTAATTCAATTATTCAGTTTCAGTTTTTGTTAAAGTGACGGCAATCACTGGTACACTCTTAACGTGCTTTTGTAGGTTAAATTCTACTTTAATTTTGTGCGAAATTAACTGTAAAAAATATAATTATAATAATTTTTTAAAAAAATTATTAAAAATGGGAACTTAATTAATAAGTTTAAAATTGTTATCCGTGAAAAAAAGTCAATTTTAAGAGAATTTAAAAACAGTTTTGTGCTATAATATTTTTGGAAGTTATCGCAGAAAAATTCCAAATATTATCGTAATTTTTAATTAATTAAAGTTTCAAAAACATCCCTCTAAGTATTCTTTTTCATCCTCCAAAGTAAATATGTACATACCAAGAGTGATATCTCTAGATCAAATTGTCTGGTGTGTAGAGCACTAACACACATGCTTGAACGCACTTGCTATACTAAGTATCGAAAAAGAAATTGGAAAAATTGTAATTTTCCTGGAGTAATTAAAAGCAAAAACAAAGTCCCGCATTAAGTAAATGTGCAAATGTTCAGTTTTTTTACTTAGTTAAAAGATTTAGGGTCCCATATGGTTCCTTTCAACCGGG
>JAPMOQ010028337.1:601889-632472 GCA_026543055.1 Argiope trifasciata | reverse complement strand
TAACCAAGGGATAGGAATACTAAGGTATTAATTAAAAACAATCTTTTTAGGCTAGCACTTTTTTTCTCTAAACTGCGTGAGTAAAACTTCGTAGCATGCAACCACTGATGCAATCAAGCAAGCTAATGAAGTTTAAAATTATTATACGAAGTTTTAAAATAGAAATTTGAATCTCCTTTTCAATTCTTACTATTAGTTAACACTGTCTCTTTGTATATATACATATATATAAACTTGTTCAAATTTTCAATCGTTAATAAAATACTTTTTATTCATCCATACAAGTTCAAATACATTTTTTTTAAAATTGGTAGTGGGGAGTCACTTAAGGCTTATACAGTTTTTTTCAAATATTAACTCATTAATTAAATTTAATCAATTTGCAATACTTTAAATAAAGTTTTAGCAGTTTGTAAAAAAAATTTGAAATCAGCAGGCGTTAGCTCAATTGGTAAAAATGCAAGGATTTCTGTATTTTTCACGTGAAGGTGAAGAATGCGAGTTCAATTCATGCAAAAATCAATTAGTTTTTGACACTTAATTATTTTTTTGATAATTATTATTAAAATGTGACTAAAATAAAAATTTTCCTTGTTGATCTGTGTAGGAAATTAATTAATTAAAAAAATATTGCTTGTTCCTTTCTTTTCTTGTTGAATTCTGGTTACGAATGGAGGGTCTTTTAGAGATCCTGAATTTGCACCATAAGTTTTTTTATTTCAAGCTTCAACATATTGGAAAACATAAATCATAAGAAATTATTTCTTACAATCTATTTCAAATAAATTTTACGCACTATTATATTCATTTGCTTTGAGTCAGTATTGCATTTATGTTATTAATATATTTATTTGAATTCGTTTAATACATGAAAGAATATTTAATAATACCCTTTTGAATTCGTTTAACCCATGAAAGTTACCTTTCATGGGTTAAACGGTTGGTGATTGGTGCTGTTCTCGGAAGTGGCGAAATTCCGCTAATTTTATGATTAATATTTTCCTCTAATTATAATTGAGGAAAATTATTAGTGAAAACAAAAGCACAATCGAAAATAATTGCATAGCATTGATTGCCTTTTTGGTTTTTAACAAATCAAAAGATGATCTGTATTTTCTGAAGGTACCTTTCAAAAGTCTGAAGAGATAAAATATACTAAATACAGCAGATATGTTAGTAAATTTAAAGGATTTTTTCTGGAAAAAAAAACACATCTTTGAACTATTTTCTAACAGTTTAAATAAAAGTTTTATAGCTTTTTTTGAATAAAATTTTATCATCCCAAATTCAACGCATTACTATCATGCTGTCAACTCTTCTTAAAATCAAATAATTGTGTTCTTATTTCGGTGCTGTGATATGACTACTTGTTTATTTTTCTTAAGTAATATGAATTCAAAAATCAAATCTGCGGAACGTAATTAGCTAGCCAATATAGGCACCTTTTCTTTATTCGTATAGATGCTAAACAATTTATAGTTGACTTTTTTCGTAAAAAATATATTCACACATTTTGTGAAATCCAAATATTCAAGAATTAACTTGGCACAACGCAGTAGACTAATATCATCCATTAACAATTCATTATAAGCCCCTTTTTTATTCGTATATGGATTGGAATGAATCATACCAGACAATTTATAGTGGCCTTTTTTTGTAAAAAATATACTAACACATTAATGTTTCTTTGCAAAATTTTAACTTAAGGTTATTCAAATTTTAACTTAGGTGACAAACTAAATTAGAAAAATTTCTAAATTCCATTCAAAATTGTTAAGATTGTGTAAGTAATTCTTATAAAATAAAAGGTTTCAAAAGTGAGCTAGAATATTTGAAGAAACATTCATTTCAGGAATAAATTCAGATATGAATCATAATAATTTTCAATAATTTTAAAGTAGATTGTTCTATTAATAGAATATATAAAATAATTTTTAAAGATTTAATTTAATTTGTAATTTTAAAATATTTCTTTTTTAAGGAGAAATATACGATATATTTTTCCTTATGGTATATTTAAGGAAAAATATTCGATATATTTATTTCTCCTTAATTCGAAAGATCCCGAATTTATTTGAATGTAGATACATAATGATTTTCTTAAAAATTATACCAAATATAATTTACTTTATTTATATTAACGTGCCAATTGGAAAGAGCATTATTTTGTGACGGATCTCGTATTTTGAACCGCAGTCAAATGTGGAGGACGAAACTCGATTTTTCACCCTCTCCAAACATCTGCACACCACCAAAACCCGAATAAGAATAATACTAAATTATTTATTATTTAGCTCCTTTGTAATATTTTGTATCCTAATTTAGTTTTTTTTACCAACATTAGTCTTTAAAGTAAGGGTAATTTCACACTTCCGAATTTGATACATTTTTTAAAATAGATTATACACTTGTCATACGTTAACTACGAGAGAGAAAAACATGTCGGTTATTCGTATTTTAGGGGTCGTACAGAAATTAACAAAGAAAAAAAATGATTGAATAAATAAATAGTTTTTCTTTTTATTGATATTAAAAATTTGTAGAAATAATAACTTAAAAGAAATATTACATAGCTTGTTCAAAATGCTTTACATCCATGTCAATACAGAGCTGCATTCGTTTGAACAATCTATCAAATTCTTGTTTGGTGATGTCACGACAGCTTTCTAAAATGCGTTGTTGGAATTCTGCTTTATTTAATGCAGGTGACAAATAAATAGCTGTACTTAAATGACCCAACAATATGTGCTAATATTTTTCAGTTTTTTTACTAGTTCATACTAGTTTTTTTATTAATTGCTATTTAAGTTATATTCTGTAATTCATGACATAAAATTATTTATTAAGTACTTTTTAGGAGGCATAGATTTTGAAATTTGTATTTAAAACTAAAGATAGAAAACATATTTTATTTCCATAGGTTGAAATCCTGCTTCGCGTCATTTGCACTGAAGCTGTAAACATTAGCATTTTATTATAAGACCAGCGGGTGACCGAGCTCCGCTCGGAGAAAACAGGTATCGAAGCTAACTCGAAGATTTAAATTTTCAATTGTGATTTATCAAAACAATACATGCCATAAGAAAATTTGTGAAACCATTGGTGAAAAGATAACCGGTTAAAGTGCACCATTGTAAACTATTCTAAACAAAGTTAGAGTTTGGAAAGGGAACTATTCTATACAAAGGTAAAGTAAAGGTAAAGATTGAAGTGTGTTGAAGTTCAATATTTTTGACAAATTTATTTAGAAAAACCAAACATATATACATACGTAAGAAACATATTATAAACCTATAACAGCATAAACATAAAACTTTATTAGTTCGCCGTATTGGCTATAGATGGCAGCACGTTACCGCTTGAAAATTTAAGTAGTCATTATGGCGAACTAATAAAGTTTGAAAATATCCTATCTGTAACTCCGAACTGCTCGACCGTAGCGCTTCAAAACCGGCACCAATCGATTCCTCGTGGCCAAAAACCCCAGACCCCCATGTTTACCGGAGTTTATTAATTCTGGGGCGATTTTCGACTTGGCAACCATTCCTCGTATTATAGTATTAGATTGACCCTTCACTAAATTTGTTTTAACATACCTTTGAGAGTTTTCATGATAAAATTTCGAAATTTTGTAAATGATGGGACACAAGTTACTCATAGGAATTTTTTTTGTAAAACTCCGTATAAAAATTTAAATTTTGTATTTTTTTGAAGTTTATTCACCTTAACATTTTCACCTTTTTAAGCAACTTTTTTTTGGCTAATTTATGCTATATTAGTCTAAATTCCAATACTGTTATTTAAAGCTGACATTATAAATTTCATTTATTCCATTGTTTCTGAGTTCACAATTAATCACTTGGATTCATTTGTGAATGGTAGATTTTATTCAAAATTTCAAGGTGATATATCATTATAATCTTATCAACAAGTGTTTTTGCTATTTGGATGAAAAAATCATATTCATATTTACATATAGACGAGCAGCTATAATTCAATATATGTACTTCCAAAACTTAATGATCAACCAAAAACTTTTAAGTATAAATTTTCGGCTTTCAGCCTGCTTACAGATAACTAAAAAGGCATGTTGTTGGCAACAAACACGTAAGTTATTGTATTCTAATAATAAATGATACTAAAAATAAAACTTCCAAATTCAATGGTAAATTATTGTTTTTTTACGCATTCTTGTAGAAATATCGAACATGTTTTAAGCGAGTGAATGTAACAACAGAAGTAAAGATTACCTTAGAAACTAAAAAGAAGAAATGTTTCATTTGTTAATAATTAATGGTATCTATTCCAATTGTTTGAATCATTAATAAATGGAAAATTTATAAGAAATGATAAAAAAAGACTAAAATTATGCTTTATAATAAAATATTAGTACTGCAATTCAATAATAAGTAAAATTTCAGGCACATTAAGCAAACTTATTTATAATAAAACTGTGTATGATTTATTATTCAATCAAATTCAATTTTAAAAAAAATATTTTTATGAGTATTCATCGGTTTTTTAGTTTCAATTTTATGTTCTGAATAAAAATTGAATTTTAATTACACACCTAAAAACTCGAAAAATAAAATGTATATCATATTTTCTTTTAATATTTAACCTCAATGCTTATAATTAATTTTATTTAATTTCTTCAAAACATAAGGCACAAAAAATAATGTAAAGATGTTAATATCTAATAAGAATATCGTTTTAGTAAACTTCATAAAATATACTTTTTTCTTTAAGTTCTTTAAATAACCCTTTTACCAAACAATACATTATGTAATGCTATTTTAATTGCATATAAATATATATTTTAACAATGAAATAATGAAAAAAAATTTCCTGATTTTATTCATTTATTTTCAATGGTCAAATTAATTTAACGGTGATATCTCACTTTCTGCTTTTCTGTTTAATATATACGGTGAAGAGATGGTGATGATGTTCTACTTCCGTTTTCAATCGCTTTCCGATGTATAAAGTCTTTCATAAAAGAAAGTCAATCTAATGGCATTTTAATCAATATTATATATATTATAATCTAATATAAATATTAGTTAATTTCCTAATTTTTTATCTTAATTTATCCCATATTAACTTCATTCTAAAATGTTCTCTTATTTCCTGATCCAATTCCGCCTTTTTCATTTAATTAATGCTTATATCAGTGATTATCACCCTCCGAGGGAAGTATCTGCATAGCTAAAGAAATTTTTTCAAGAGATACCTAAATTCCCCTTATCTAGATCAACACGTGTAAAGAAATCCCTATCAGAATTTCACAGTATATAATCACTAGGGATAAATATTTCGGTCTCTTCTGTGATTGCATCGTTTGTAAACGGATGTCAGTTTCCTCTTTGATTATTGTACATAAATTACACCTTCGGGATGGAATAAAATCGGAAGTTTAATAATTCAAAAGTGTTTCTTTACTTATATATATATATATATATATATATATATATATATATTGTGCATTAATAATTTAATTGACAAAAATTGCTATTATTCGAAACAAATCAAATGAATGCATAATATTTCAATCCAATGTAGCGGAAGAGTTAATAGATAATTCAACAAACAGCGAGTTTATTTAGTAAGTTCAAAATACTTTACAGAGCAACTTGATTCTTCAGATTAAATTTGCAAATGCTCTTAATACCTTAATGAATTTTGGCATTCTCTGGAAAATTTAAGACAATTTTATTTTCAATAGGAATTTCAGTATCATTGTATCTGTTTAAATTAATAAGGGTCGACAATTTGACAGCAATCAAGTTCCCCTCTTTAACTAAAATTGTCGGATATTTTGAACAAAGCTTGATTTAATAATCTCCCTTAGAAATTTAAATTAGATTTTTAAAAATTAATTAAATTCATGAAGTTTTGATGTAATCTGATTTATTATACTCCAAGTTAAATTTATTTGTCATTTTGTATTTAACTATTTGAATATTAGAATATAATTACCTAAATTACTTTAAACTGAAACCTTAATCTTTCTGACATTAATTTTAGTCAAAATCTGAGTCTTTAAATAAAAATGAATGTTTGTATGTCTCTTATGCCTTCCTAAACCATTCATCCGATTGCAATGAAATTTGGCCAGCTTATTGTTTACCCCTCGGGATTTTATAGTGTTAGTACAATCATCTAAAATTTAAAAAAATAAATTTGAATTACAACAGCATCTATTTACCAAGGATTCATCTCCAAATAACTCGCCGAGGAGATAATAGATTCTGTAGAAATGCTAAATCCAAGTTGAAGTTTAATATTTTATAGCTATAATTCATAAATGTCATGCAAGTCATTCTCAGAGGTAACAACTTTATTACAGATTATGCGAGAAAGTTTTAGGGAGACCAACGCTAGAGGTATTAAATTTCATTTAAAGGTGAGCGCTTTTCTTAGTACTTACCAAAAATATTGCAATACAAATAATTTTGCACCATCTTAGTTTTCTAAAAATTATCGTTTCAACTATATTAACGATTTCATAATATAAATTTATTTTCTATGTTTAATCAATTTTAAAAGAAAATATTTTAATCACATATTCTAAAACTAAATTTTAGAGTTCTGAACGCATATTAAGTACACCACGTGGTACAATAAATGGTTTTTTTCATTACCATTCTGAAAGAACACCAAGTTTAACAATTCTAAAAGAGTACACGAATCTAAATACATAAAAATGAATATTTGTTAGTTCGTATTTTATATATTGTTAGACCGTTCACCCTATTTCGATAAAACATTGCCAAATTATTGATTAATTGCACTTAATATTGTTTTTTCGGCGGGTACAGGCTTACCAGCACCGGGTACCAGCTGGTACCATTATAAATTCTTAATAACTAACGAATATTCAACAATTTAGAAGTATCAATGCTGCAAAATATTATTGTTAGTAGTTACACACTTCTTTATTATTTTAATTTATAATAACAATCCGGGATCGATTTCTTTGATATTGATAAATACAATTGAAAGGTTTGCTGCAAAAAGGATGTAGCTCCAATTAGGGGAATTAGAAGTTACATGTACTATCATGTTATTTAATAAAAACTTGTTTGTTTGATGTCAGAAAGATATAGCTTCAATTGTTAGTTCTCACGTTAATTCAAGTGATGGAGCTGTTTATCGCATTAATTTGTTTCAACATGGAGGTACCTCCTGGTACTACCACCGGCTTTCTGCAAATTTGAATAATTGGAACTACCTCCTTTTTGAAGCAAACCATTCAATTATTTATATTACAGAATAAATCACATATAAAGATCTGCATAATTTGAAAAACACGTTTAAAACTCATATTTTTATAATAAAATATACCTTAATCATCTTTATAGGTTTTATTCAAATATTTCGAAAGGAATGGTCTAAGTTTTAAAATTTATTGCTATTTATACATTTATTGCTGGCTGCATTCCGAATGAAAATGGGAACTAATTTATAATTTTATATATTTACCCTATGAGGAAATTCGGTTATATAATATTAGTAAAAAAGTATATTGCGTAAAAAAACACCATTAATTTTGAACTTCGATTATTTTTATTTTACAGAAGAAAAATTATGTTTTTTTCTATCTTTGTGAATTTATTTGCAGCTGATATAATGCATATCCAATGTAAACTTGTAATTTAAAAAATGCATTATTTTAAATTACCTATTTTAACTCCCAGGTATCATTTTGTGTTTCAAATTTCTATTTATGAGATTTAATGTGGCATCCTACATATATATATCCTATTGAATCGTTTAACAAATTATTTCCAGACTCTGACAATAAATAATTCTCATAGGTCCTTCTTTTTCAATTCTTATTGTTACTTCACATTCTTCCTATACCAAATAATTCAATACCAAATTATAGCCGCCTAGCCTAAAATGTTTTTGAGTTATTGTTTAAAGACAGATTTAATTCCATGATTGTGTTTTACGGACTCAAGAGGATATGAACCACAGCTATTCGCCAAAATCCTAAGTTTGAACATTTTAAAGATTATAATTATTACATATTATGTTTGAATAAAATCTATTACAATAATATAATTTTTTTTAAAATTCAGTTCCTACTTACTTTAACAAAGAAAATTCGCAGAGCTTGGCGACAAACTTGGTCACCGTTTGATGGCGAAGTATTTGGCGACCATATAGAAATTACAGGAGAATTTTAATTAATGAATTAATATTTAAAACAATAAACTGTATTAACATCAAACGTCATCCACTGGAAGTTTAAAAAATGTATTTGAACTTGAGTTCAAGAAGTATTGTATCAGCGATTGAAAATTTGAACCATATAAATAAATATAAGGAGAGTGTCAATTAAATATTGGAGTTTAAAAATAGAATCTGAACACTAGATTATGCACTATTGAAAGATACATAAATTTTAAAGTTTCTATAGTTGGGGCAAATAAATCTCAATCCTTATTAGAATAATACATCATTTCGCACATAAGCAATTTTTACTTTCTTTTCAGAAATTACATTTTTGTCTCACAGTTTGTTTCATTAACCATTTTATAAGAAAAAAATTCAATTTTCAAACTGTGATTAAAACCAATAATTAAAAATATTTCACGTATTTGCATTGGAATTTAAAATTATTTGTGAATAGGGATTTAAAGTTATGTGTGGATATTTTCTGAAATAGCACAGTATTAATGTATTAATCCTTAGCACTATGATGACACCTGTCAGACACTATTCAAGACGGTGCATCATTTATTTATTTATTTTTAAATTTTGATTCGTAAAACTGCCTACAGAATGGTAAAAAGAACGTAGATTATATATTAATTTATTTTTTGGAACAATAAGCAAGTTTTTGCATTAAGAGCAAGTGCAAAGGGTTGAAAAACTGAAAATTTAAAATTGTGAAACAAAGTTATTAGTACTTAAAGACACCTATCTTCTAGATGCGTTAAAACTAAACATACCTTGACATTCTTTAGATCCTATGGTTTAAATTGTCTCTCTAAATGGTGTCTGATGCCTGTTTAAAAACGGATCTAATAATTTTGAATCAGTATTAGATGAAAAGGACAATACTGAATCTGTATTAGATGAAAAGGACAATACTGAATCAGTATTAGATGAAAAGGACAATACTGAATCGATATTAGATGAAAAGGACAATACTGAGTCAGTACTCCAAATTTTCCTTTAATACCAATAAAACCGTTATCGATTTCGATTGTTACGGATTTAAAATGAAAAGAGCTAAAGTACAATGTGGATAGTTAAAACAATCCTGTTTCTTCAATGCAATTACCTCGAATTTCGTGTTCGTAAACAGACATTTAGGTCAAATCATAGCGGCCAGTTTAATATGATGGGTCGGAACAAACCCAGCTATCACTAATTTGATTTTTTAAAATTTTTAATTTTAAATAATTTTTAGTTTTTTTTTTGACAGAATACATTATCATATTAAGAGAAAGAAGATATAAATTCATAAAAAAATGCAACTTTTTACACTATTTGTAGATAATATTTTTAAATATGTAACTTCTACTGAAGTTGCATATCTGATTAGGAAAAATATTTGATAAATTTTAAACATTTATAAATAACATATAAAGCAGGCAAATATGAAAAATGTTATTTTAAGTTTCACGGTTCAACTTCTGCCGTTTCCGTTTGTATTAACGCAGTCATTGCTTTCGAAGAATTTGTCAGCGTTTTGAAGGTTATCGCACCTGTTTACTGATATCCCGCTGTAACAGGAAATTTACTGAGCAGTAACACAAAACATCACGAGCTCGTAAAGTGAAACTATTGACGCACGCCTTTTGAGTCTCGTTCATTTGCGGTTAACATTATAAATAATTATTGCGTAGACTGAATATGAATAGATTAGCACGACTTTAGTCATCAACAACTAAAGGTGAAAATGGGGAAAGATAAACAGCGTTTCGTTGCAGCCAATTACATAGTCCAGAATATGATCATATTGCATTTAATCCTTTGACTGCAAATTCTTTTTAAAATTTCTTTCTCTGCAATCACGTAGAAAATTAAAATAATAGCTTCAGTATTAGACAAATCATTCCGAATTTTTTCAAAAGTTTTTAAACCCCCGTGATTAGGATGTAATGGCCAAATACTCCCACCCTCTACTAAAACAGCTATAATAAGAGTAGAGAACATAACGTTATTAATTAGTAAATGAAGAGTTTTTGTATAAAATACACAAACATGTATATTTAACAATTGCAATACCGATTTTTCGTATAATTATATTATCTATTTTAATCATCATATAGCCAATCAAATCAATAATTACGTGTAAAATTAAATAATAAAATTGCATAAAAGTACACCTTATGTAAAAGCATCATCTTTTTAAAATGACAGTTTAAAAATCTAAAATTTAGCTTAAAAACAGATTTTAAATGAATAAATTGTTATGTTTATAAATAAGGAAACTAATATTAACTTACTTGATATTTTTCAGAGTCAATTGCATAAGATCTGCTTAAGTACATCATACGCATTTTATGAAAAAACAAATAAGGAATCTTAAGAAGTTTGAAACGCTAGGATTATCCATTAATCCAAATTTTAACGAAGCGCAAAATTTAGGAGACAATCAATTACATTTTACGCTTTCTGAGTCTGGCTTTAAGGTTCGAATAATCATTCATATCCTTTTATCGATAATAAAAAAGTTTTCATCTCAGCTGTTGCCGGGGTTAATTAATTGTTCTTGAAACGTCACTGTTTCGGTTAACCGATCGATTCCTCATACTATTTCTGCTCTGAATTGGAAGATATTTGAACATAAATCATTTAAAAAACAGAGCAACAATATGAGTTTGTGTCATTTGTAACTATAAATGATTGGCCTATAGAAGTTTTATAGAATAATATATATATATTATAATCAACATGATTAATAGGTTGTTATTAATGATAACCACCGGTAAATGTGATAAATCGATTAATAACCTATATTGGTTATTATTAATGATAAAATATGTGAGTTAGAATTATAGATTTGGTAAATATCTTTTTATCATAGCATAAGAAATGAAATACTTGAAATTTCTGTTTCAAAGCTGAGATTTGTATATGGTTAAATAGCCGGGGAATTTTCAAAACCTTTTCAACATCTAGTTTGGTAGAGAATTCTTATATTTCTTAAAATACTACTCGAATTCTATCTCTTGACTTAAATTAATGTACTGTTTTGAAATGGTTGCGGAAAATGTGCATAAGTGCGAAAAAGCGAGATCTGAAAATGTTTTACGTTTTGACAGTATAAGTTTGGTATAGTTATTTAAAGTTTTATGGTATCAAAAAGCAGAAGAATTTGTTAGCATTATGGAAAAAACGCCTAAACGTTAAATACTTGATTCCAAATTAAGAAACCATTTATATTTAAACTGGAGATATCTTCTCATTATGCAGAAAATGTGTGCTAAAATAACTCCAAAAATTCATATTCCAAAGTTAGAATGGTTTGTGTGTAGGTTAAGTCTTAATCCAAAATCTACACAAGCGACTAAGGAAATTTGCTTATTAGAATAAACTTGGCAATAAAATATTAGTGGTGAGCAGCTATCTTGTTGGTTTTAACATGATTCAAAATTTGAATGAGTTCAGCAGACAAATCTTGATTTTGATAACCACATAAAATTTGCAGATATGTGTGAAATTTTGGATTTAATCTACAAAACACCAATCTGCCTTTGCTGTTGCATGGAAACCCAAAAATACAAAGACAAAACAAGAAATATTGAGAAAATAGAAATCATCAACCTTTAGTGCTCCGAAAAGTAATTCGATGTATAAATATTTGTCGAATAAGAGACTTGATTACTGCTTCGAAAAACTAATGCATATGAATTTTTTTATGTAGAATTTTCCCGAAAAATTAATCTACATATTTTTTTTACCATTATAAATTATTTTTACCAGTCAAAAGTTAAGAAAATAATTAAATAAAGCAACAAAATAATGCACTGTCTTGAATGGAACCTGAGAGGAGACATCGGAGGGCTAAGGGTTAATTTCATCTGAAATTTAGATTTTGGTTTAGTAATAATATCTAGATTGATAATTTTGTAAATAGAAATTCTCTAACATTTCATTCTGCTTTTGTGGGGAAATCTGAATTCTTGCATCGTTATGAAATATATAGTATCCTATCAAAATCCTAGCCTATAAAAGGTTTAATATTTAATTGTTTGATTTAAGCAAATTTCTAGAAATATAAAAGCAAGACAAAATCAGAAATATCATCAACCACATTAACAACTTTCAGGATATTTTTTCGTAGGCAAAATTAATGCTGATGGAAAAAAATAATCACCATAAAATTTGAATCACCAATTTCCTTCAACTAAAGAGTCGTACGCCAGTATAAGCTAGCTTGATGCAACTAAAATACATCACTTTATCTAAGAAATCAATGTTAATTATAGTAATATTCACTGTAACTTTAAGAGATAGATTAAAAGACAGTTGTGTAGAACGAAACACTTGACAATATGTATTTTTTTGAATCTAAGAAAAATAAAGAATAGTATATAACATGTATATGTATATTAATTTTTTAATTATTATTCTATTTTATGTTCTGCTTTATTTATCTATTTCATTTATTTAAATATTCATATATTTCGATTTTAACTTTACAAAATTATTGTTTTTCATCTTATTTGTCAATATAATGCTTAGAATTGTAACTTCTTTAAATATTCAAAATTGTATTCAGTAAAAACTTTCAATAAAATAGTTTGGGGAGTTGTACTTAATCCATCTCACACTTATCAAATTTATGAGGTTACAATCTCTTGTTTATATGCAACGTAAGTTAAAGGGACTTAATGTAGTATTTATCTGGTTATCGTCAATCTGGGATCGAAATGTAGGTTTGGTTTTTGCATTTCGAATTTTGAATGTGCATCACAATTTCGGCAAAATCCTTATAAAATGTCTATTTAATTCAATCAGTATGCATGATGCAATATATTATATTTCGGAAGAGGAAAATTTAAGTGAAGTTTATCCTGGTTTGTCTGTTTGGCATTAAAGTAAGAGTTTAAAAACACGAGCGAGATTTCAATTTCTGGAAGTATTATGGATTTTCAGTTTTTTCAAGAAATTACCTTAATGAATGAAAATATGAGAACAGAGGTTAAGAGGTCTTTTAAGAAAGTCAATTAAGAACAGTTTTCTACTTCTGAGATTAAACGATTTCAGATTAATTTTAAGAATATAATTTTTGATGCATAGTTTAAAAATTTTGCGTTTCAACACGGTTTTACTAGATATTCATACATTTGATTTGAAATTTTTAAAATATATTTTTAAGTATTCTGACTAAAAAAATCTATAAAATAGATTCCAAATCTTGATAAATGAATTTTATCATTTTTATTCTTTTTCAAACAAATTTAATAACTTATTGAATTAAAAAAATTTCTTCTTTAGTGCCTCCAGCTTCATTAACCATGAATAAAATAAATTTTATTTCTAAATTGACTTAAATATAATTTCCTTTTCATTATTGTCCTGAAGTATTGATTCTAAAAACAGTTAAAAGACAAGAAATAAATTCATCAAGCTATTTTGACTTTTGTATAAATCCTTTCTATTATACATGTACTGATAAAATACTAAAACTATTTTAGATTTCATACTAATGCGTTCAGTTTCTTGTGTTCAGTCTCAATTTTTTGTGTATTAATATTATGCCAGACATTTTTAAGTCGACGCAGTTTTATTTTCCTGTATCTTTTGGATATAGTCATGTCTCGCCTTTTCAGCCATATTTCTCTTGACACATCAGACAGAGTAATTTGTATTTCCAAGCCATCAGCTATCTTTCTCAACAATGTCATCAAAAGAAATTTTTATAACGCTGAATTCACTTTTCGGAAAACGAAAATCCACTTTCCTTTCATCTTTCTAAAAGTGTTGGGCAACGGATGTTACAAAATATCTTCAACAACAACAAAAAAGAATATTCAAGGATGTTTAGTTCACTTTTGAGCTTCTACTTTACTAAGCAAAGCAAAGATTTTTTTATCGGTCGAAAAATCTTTGAAAGCAGTTTTTATTAGGGAGTAGATATGAAATCTGTCGACTGGTATTTTGAATTCAGTAAAAAGATATTCATAAGATGACATGTACCATAAGTTTTGGTTTGGATTTACTTTTTAGAAAAGTACATTTTCTTGAAATAAGTACAGGTTGATGCATATTGCATGAATGGAGCAGATAAGATTTATTTTCACATAATACCCGCAAAAAGTATATTTCATTTTAGAATTTGCAGTACTTATTGCAAAAGAAAAGGATTTGGCGTCCATTCCTGTCTAAAATGTCAAACATAGTTATGTTTGTTATGTACTTCTGATGCCAAGTGAATTTGTACTGTTCAGAATTTGTGCACTTCGCATATCCAGAATTTTTTTTTGTAATTTTTACTGCATATTGTCTATCAATTGTAAAAAACGGTAAAAATGGCAGCAAATTTTTTTTGTTAAAATAATTTAATTTACAATAAAAATTGAGAATCCAAGTCTTAACAAATGTATACTTACATAATTCAATACTGAATCGCAATAGGACCCTAATTATAACATATTATTTAATGTTACGAATCGCTGACATCGGAAATGTCACAAAATGTTTCAATGTTCATTAATTCGCATAATTTTGAACGAAATTTCAGAAGAGTTGCTTATTTTTTATAGGTTAGTAGGGTAAAGTATCGAAAATTCCGAGCTCTTTTTGTATTTCGAGGACAGAGCTTTGCTGAGCCTTGTAACATATTTTGTGCAAAATTTGGTCAAATTCTGTGCAGTATAATGCATAGAAATGTTAAAATTAATCGTCAGCAAATCATATTTCATTTGATGTAACGCTTGATATATTATTTTTATTTGACACGTTTCATTCCTTATTAATTACTTTTTTAGTAATGTAGATTGGGCATAATGGGATGACTTGTAATTACTTATTTCAAAACAAACACATGCATATTCGCAGGAACACACACACAAATTAACTGAAATTTTAAGCTTCCTCCAGTCAGATGTAACAGATTACTTTAAAATTTTAATATCACATAGGCTGTTGTCTGCAAAAAAAAAAAAAAATGAATTCATTTATAGCCAGAGAATTACACTAACATATTATTTTTAACACACAACTTTTTACTTTTAAATTTTACTCAGGGGAAACAATATTCTAAAACTAAAGGGAACTTATTTTAAATGAAAAGTATTTATATTTATTGTTGACTAAGAAAATAAAACTGAATTAATTCATATATTTGGCCCAGAATATCTTTCTATGGTTTGGTATGTATTGCGACTTTAAGGTGATCTGTAAAAAAATGAGTAAATAAAAATAATGAAATATAACCAAATTCAACCTCCAGCCGTTGTTGTTGATGCAATATGGGACTGGAATTTATTCGATTGTTTTGTGGATTATTCATACTTACTACATAGTCACTTTCTACATTTTTCATCTAACGAATAGTTATGCATTCTCTTATATTGTTTCTCAAAGTACGATCCCTTTTCTTACAAAAACGAAAATTAAATTGACATCGCTCATTTTGCGTTTATGGAGGTCGATCAACTGAAAAAGGTTCAATCGAAACGAATTTCTTTAAGAAAAAAAAACTTTAATTAGTTTCTGGAAAATCGACATCAAAGTTCCCAATGAAACATTTGTAGTGTCAAAACAGTTCAATTCGGCATATAGACTCCATTTTGGGGAGTAATACATTTTAATTAAAAATATCGAAATATATATTTTTTTCAAACTATCTGATACTTTTTAGGTTTTCTACTATTGCGATTTTTCTTCGAATCAATCAAATTTGTATCAGACACTAAGACGAAAATACTGAAAAAAGATAAAAAAAGCACCTACATGTTGTAATTATCAGCTTGTTTTACCACACCCAGTGTAATCGAATTTCATCACAAGGAAAACTTTCAATCTCGGTGTTCAGATTATTCCATGGTAACCTAAATACTTCCTTATAACTAATTCGGCCTTCGAACACAAAACAGCATTTATCTAGTTTTGTTTATATTTTATCAATTAAGTCAGCATAGAGTCTAATGTTTTTATACAATAACTTCCCACTGCAACTGTCAAACTACATTCAGTAATTTTTTTTAACAAAGTTCTTTTTTATTCTTCAAATCAACGTATATTTTCAAATAGAAACATTTAAATCTCTAAAGGATCTGGAAAAACTTTTTTTTGAGATTTAATTTACTGGATATTTTTTTTTATCTTTTAACAGCACTTAATAATTTTATCGAATGAAGAAAGAATAATTTTTCAAAACTACAAGAATTAAATTACAATAATGTACATTTATAGGAAAGATAGACATGGAAGAAAGCTATATCGTGTACCCTTAAACATTTTTATGCACACATTTTAAAATAAGGATTTTGAATATTTCATCTACAGTTTTAGTTTAGTTGAATAAATACTGTATTTTAACACTGTATACTATATATAAATAAATACTATACTATATATAAATAAATACTATACTATATATAAATAAATACTATACTATATATAAATAAATACTGTACAATAAAGCTATATAGAGTCTATCTTCCTACCTATTTTATTTTAAACTATGATCAGATGATGATGACACTTGAAGGGCATCCTTTATTCGAAGTATCTAAATCAAAGTATCATAATTAATGCCGACAGAATTATAAACCATTAAGTTCACTTATAAGGAAGATTTTTATTAAAGTCTTACTAGAGTCTCGGATTTAGTTTAGTTATATAAATGCCCCGATTTTAAAGCTCTAACGTTATATTTTGAGCCGGACCTCGTAACTTTGAACCGTGGTCAGATAAAGAGGATGGCATCCTCTCTCTGAACTTCTTCAACACATCAGCGGAAGGGCGTTTGGACACCGACGGATTTAACTTGCGCATGTCCCACTAACACGACAGCTCTCTTCGGTGGAATTGGGTCTCCAACTTGAACTTACCAACTGGCCACTGAGGTCCAAAGGGAATTCGAATTAAAAAAAGTTTTAGCCATAAAACATAACGTATAAATCAAGAAACTGAAACAATCAAACAAAAACCTTGCAAGAAAAGTTTTGTAACATAGAGAACTGAAGTGAACAAAGGACAAACTTATTGCAATAAAACTGTAATTCCGATGAGTATTTTGAAATTTTTAAAAATAAAAATAGTGCATTAAAACATTTTTTTTTCATCCAGGAATGCCAGTGATGCATTTTGAGAACCGCAATAATTTTTTGAATCAGCTGTCATCCTCCAAATTCTATTGTTCTCCGAGTTTAAAAAAAAACTATAATGCGTATTCATTAAAATCTAAAGGGATAAAATAAAACCAGTAACAATTTTTTCCAAGAAAATTTTAAATATTTCGTAAAACAAGAATTCTGAAGTAAAAATAGTTATTTTCATATTGAAAATTTTATAAGAATATTTTTCCGGAAAATCTTAGATGTTTTCTAAAAAAATTTTCTTAAAAATAGTAATTTTTGTATTGAAAATTTTATAAGAATTTTTTTTAGAGAACATTTTAAACGTTTTCTAAAATGAAGACACAAAAGATGACAAAAGCATTTCTTAATTCCAACTATTTTTTAACTCATCTTAAAATAACAGTGATAAAATTCTGGATTATTATAAAATGACACAGATTTTATTACGGAAATTACTTTAATAATACCGCTAGCAATCAACATGAACAAACCGCTAGTAATCAACATTCTGAATACTTCCTGAAAATCAAAGATATATGTAACACGCTTATCAAATACTTTCCCCACACACTTCAAGAATTTCAGCCTTTTCAGCGAAAAACACCATTGCACTCTGTTTCTGCTTAAAGAAATGGCCCACTCTCACTTCAACTCTGACAGAAACAGCGAGTTCCAAACCTACTTTCAATCAAACAAGTTTTACGGTCGATTTCCCAAGCTTCGGAAACAAAACTTCCCCCTTCCACTTTCCCCATTTTTCTTCCATTGTTTTTAACAGGCGACAATTCTGTCAACTGAAAAGAAAATTCGATTGGTTTCTAGATGACCCAGCAAACTGGTTTCCCATTTTGGTTCTTTACCGACCAGAGCTTTTTCGAGTTGCAACCTTGAGAACCCAGGATGTTTGACACACCTAAACAGCATGTTCGGTTTTTCTTGCCAGCACACATTAAAGAATGACGCATCGACGCAGTAATGATTGCATGTCGGTTTTCCAGCTATCCAAAAGGCAATGCTGATATATATTGAGGAACGATTCGGAAGGAAAGTTAGTATCGGAGTGAACGTTTAAGGTGAAAGATGTCCGTGGGTTTAATCGCAGTTCTCACGCTTTCCGTGATAGCAGGATGTTACGGGAACACCTTCAAGATGGGAGCTTGCCCCAGAGTTGTTGTTATGGATCAATTCGATTTTGACAGAGTAAGGAACATCACATTTTATATATTAGAGCATTAAGAAAATATATATTTTGTTATTGATATCTTTAAAATAAAAATAATTTTTAAAAAGAAAGGACAGAAAAGGAATTTTTCAAAATCTTATTTAAAAATTTAGTTCCTTTTCCAATTCCTACTATTAGTTTACAAATTTTCAATCGTTAATAAAGTTCTTTTTATTCCTCAACTCAAGTTCAAATATATATTTTTAAAATTTGTAGTAGATAACACGTTGTCAATGCACTTTTTTCTTCAAATATTAATTCCTTAATTAAATTAAATTAATTTTTAATACTTTAAATTGAGTTTTGACTGGTTGTAATGGAAATTATTGATAAAATGCAAGTTTTTCAGTATTTTTCATGTAAAAATGAAGAATGCATTCAATTTTTTGCGAAAATCAATAAATTTTTGATAATTAATAATATTTGTCATAATTATTTAATAAAAAGTAACTAAAATAAATTTTTTATTTGTTGTCCTAAGTAGAAATTGAATTAATTTTTTTATATCAATTGTTTAAGTTAAGATTAAAGAACAAGGTGAACTAGAATTGATTATTATCTATTTTAGATAGATATTAATTTGTAATTTTTGAGATTAGTTCAATAATTTTTATATAACAATTTAATTTTAAATATTTGTTGATATTTTTATAATAGAATAATTGGACATAGTTATGCAACAAAGGATGATGTCTAAGTTACACATTTGGAGACATTTGAAGTTTTTATAAAATATCATAGAGAAAATTTAAATTATGCATTATTCCAAAACTAGTTACATTAATAATAGCTTATTGAATAACAGATTGCATTCGGTTCAATTTGGGTGGCAAATTATTTTCGTTCTTTAAAAAAATATCTATAAAATAGCTATTGGTTGCGGATAATTGTGTTTTGATTTAAGAAATAGTATGGTTTAAAGTTGGTTTTATATTTAAAAGCGATTTCTTATCTAAATTTGTTTGTAAAAAAGTGAATAAAATTTTTAATTAGATATGAAATAATTTCATATTAAGAAATAACTTAATTATTTAGATAGATTATCACTTTTAATATAAGAGCGGACAATTTTTTTTCAATTTTTTTTAAACAAGGGCAAAATGATTTGAAATTATTTTGAAAATATTGAAAGAAACTGTATCTAAATTGTGATAATTATCAAAATTACAAATAAAACATCAAAATAGGTATTAAACATTAATGAAAAGTTATTTATAATCAAAGCCTTATAGTAGATATTATATAGTATGAACCAATTGTAGAATATTCTGGATGTATTATAATATGCTACATTTATATAGTATTATTATTGTATTTGAAGTATAGTATTGAATATAAAGTTTTAAATGTTATGTAGATAATAGCATATCTGTTATTGAGTCTTGATCGTCTTTTTATCATCTCATAATTGTTTTTTTCAGTTTAATTCAGGACTCATTTATAAATTAATATAATTTATTCAAGGAAAATTAAACAAACAGCTTAGGAGGTTTATTTAGCAATGTTAGAACTCAATTAATTACAAACCAGCTTTATGACAAACGATTAATCTATTCAAATTTTAGAAAAAAAAAGGATATTGTAAATCTTGTACATTACCGTGCTAATTCTTCAAATATTTCTTTTTCACTAATGATTTACAGTTTAAAGAACTTTAAATCCTTATAAATCTTTTTTTTTCTTTACACAGGATTATATTTGTCAATGCATATTTATTTTAACGTCGATCGTAGAATATATATCTAAAATCTATGCTTTTTTTCCTTTGAGGCGTTGAATTACATAATAAAGGGAAGCACTTAAGATTTTAATCTCGATGGATTAATGTATGTAAAATTAACGAACTAGCAGGCATGAAATAATAAATGTTTAATCAGCTTTTTATATGAATATTGCATAATTTAAAGCCTTGATAAAGGTTTGAATATTTATTTGAACTAAAATATTAAAATAAATTCTAAAAAAATTATTTTAATGAGAATACAGTTTAAATACTGGAGTGACTTAGAATGAAATATGTACTAGTGTATTTTTTTTAAATTTGATCTTTGTATTTGAAAATTCAGTACATCATGTCCAAGAAAAAAGCTCGTGGTTTCCATAAAATAGAAAAAGAATAAAAAAAGTAAACCAAGTTTTTTGATTTCATATAATTATTTTTTTCGAATACTAAATACAAGAATATCTGGAAAATTTAATTGCTTGAATATTTTTTTGGATTGATATATATAAAAAAGGCACAGCAAAAAGAAGTCTTGAATTTTAGAAGAGTTGCGAATATTAGAAGTGTTTTATTTCTTCTTAAAAATAATTGTTTTCTTGGAACAATTATTTTCAAGAGTACTGATAAAACAGTATGATTTTTTTTCTGATATTGAAGTTAATAGCCAATTATTCAATTTATAACATAACTGATTCTAAGTGATTTCTTAAATTAAAGAGGTATTTTATAAAATAAAGGACTTATACTTTTTCAATTTAAAGTAGTGTTTCTTCCAGAAACAGTTTTTCAATATTATATAGTGTTAATTTTCTTAATTACACATCTATATTGTAAATACCAGTTTTTTAAAGTATTTTTTTGGTCATATATTTACTGTTATGCTGTTTACAATGGTTTAATTTATATTTTCAGTATTCTGGAGAATGGTATGTAATTCAGAGGTTCAATCCAATGGCCACCTGCACCAAATTTGCAATCGAGAAAGGTCCTGACGGAGTGTATACTGTCAATGAAACAAGTCGACCCCTTGGCTTGAACTTCGGGTAAGTCTCTAATTCCAGAAAATTTGGAATTAAAATGATATTATTTGATAATGTGGTTAAAGTTAGAATTTTTTTTTAAATAATATCTGCAACCATAAAAGCATTTTGATTCAAAGCTATATATAAATATACTATTTAATGAATAGCCTACTTTTTTGATTGAAAATTAATCACTAAAATATTTATTCTTTAGATTTCACCAACAATATATTAAGGCAAGAAAAATAAACTTTTTGAGAAATGACACGACCTCTATTTTTAGATTGGAGAGAAATTTAGGTGAGTAGACTTTTTAATGAAATTATTTAAAAATACAAGGATTTAATTAGACATTGCAAATTCAAATTTTGCATTTAATTGAAATGTATTGGGTAGAAACTGATTTTTAAAAAAAAATTAGCTGATTCGATATGTTGCATACATTTTTTTAAATCTTTTTAAAGGAAAAAAGAACTAAAAAAAACAAAACTATTTTGTTATTTAATAGGAAAACTATCGTTTTAATATTAAATAACACATATAAGACATCGATAAAGATTTATAAATTATATAAAAAAGGAAAAATTGGATTTTACTTATAAAATAATTAATTTAAAAATATAAACTAGCAAATAGTTTATTTTATCAAGATATTTTAATTTTGTATAAATATCGATTTATTTTAAGAAAGCTATAATCCGTTTTTTGTTAATTCTTATTAAATATTGTTTTAACCAAATTAAGGAAACAAAGTATACTTGTATATTTTAATGTATACTACTTTTAATTAATATTTGATTTAAAAATTATATTACAATCCCAAAATCATATGATGCTGAAACCAGATGTAGCAAAAAGTAAAAATTAAATCTAGGATTGTAAATTTCAAGTTATCATGTGAGAACATTATTTTTTAAAGTCTTTATTTGCCTTTATTAATTTCTGAGACCATCAAAAAGTTTCATGATTGATTAATCTTAGAACCGAAATCAAATCCTTCAATGTTTACCACTTAGGAATGAATGAAGTGATATTTTTCTACTTGGGGAAAGGGAAAATGTTTTTAAGAAAACTGTTTCAACGCGAATGAAGTTTTTTTTGAAGATATAGGAATAAAATTATTTAATTTACTCCTAAAAAATTGTATTCCATTAAAATAACAACTGTGTTGTCATAGTTCTACGTCAAGCTTTTAAAAACGCATCTGCTATCAAAGAAGCATTCGTAACAATAAAGAAATACTGGTAAAAGTAGGTTAACCTTTTTAAAACTCAGCTGCTTTCAAAGAAGCATTCATAATAATAATAATAATAATAATGCAATAGTAGTAAAAGCATGCGATTAAATATATGCAATTAAAAAGTATTGATAAATATTGCCATTTATGCCTTATTCATTGCTTACAATCTCCAATTAGTTACTGCCTACGCGATTTCAAGCTTCATTTATTCATTGAGTGCACGAGATTCAAAACTCCCAAACCAAAAACAATATTATATTCGCACATGACAAAAAAAAAGATTTACTGCTATTCAAGCAATTATTTTTAAAGCCAAGTAATTCGAGATATCTTATTTCATCTATTTAACACGTTTATATCAATATATCTATACAACGCATTAATAAATCGATTTTCTAGTAGACATTTATCTAAAAAATGCATTATAAAAAGATATTTTGAAACTGAGCAATTAAATAGTTTAATACAGAAGGCTAATTTAGAATTCGTAAGAAATTCTGCAAAACGAAAAAATTTTCAAACGTTAAGAATCTTTAATTACTTCACCGAAGACATAATATATGTTAAATAGTTCCTTTGCAGAGAGAATATTACAGTTATTGATTATAAATGAAATGGAAATGCAAACTGAAATCGAGTAATTTGATTAAGAAGTACCTCGCTTTTGGAGAAATCCAAAATGTGGAATAGTTTTACTTCTAGTTTCAATAAAAATGTTAGGATATTATCTTGAAATTTTATATTTTCTTTCAAACTTCTAATTATAATGTTACTATTTTCCTTAAAACTAGTAACCTTATGATAACTAAAATAAGATAATGCAATGATAAGACTGATTGTTGATAAGATTGATGTGGTGTGCTTTCGGGGTTTAGTAAAGAAATAAGTACTTTTTTTCTACTGTAATAATGTTGCTGTCCCAATTATCAAGCAAGCATGTTGTATTTATCTATCATCTATCAAAGCAGAAAGATATATCAAATTGTTTGCCCGTAGCGTAACTAATTGGATATAGTCATGCAATATGAAACCAATTATCATTCTATAATTTCGTGTTCATAATTGCATGCTGGATTTAAAATATGCATCGTCAATTATTTACAATCCAGTCAATCTAATGCACAACACATTAATTAAATTAATAATTACAGTGAATTAATTAGCTTTGAATTGAACAATTACATGCAAGGACAATTGTAGCTTGTTATTTAATGATTTATCAAAATATTTTCATTTCGCAAAAGTATATATATCAGGTGATTTACTACTGTAGAATAATGTTCTGTAAAAGTTGATTTATTATATTTGTCATATTTGAACTAACTGGTAATCATTAATATGTTATTTAATATTAATATTGGACATTGATTTTTGTCCTCTCATAAACTGAAAGTTTCTAAAATATTTAGGGAAATAAGATTTTAAAAATTGTACAAGAAAAATGTGTTTATTTCTCCTGTTTAATAAAGCTAATAATTATTTATTTGACGTTATTAATGTTTTTACATAGAATTTATTTATTTATTCATTTGAGGCGATTGTTTATTTTTAGTCTAAATGTAAGTTTCGTCTTAATAAATGCCTGTAAATATATTAAAAGTGAAATCATTTTATTTAGACAAGAATTTTGTTAAAACCAATGCATTTCATCGTGGATATTACGATGTAGAATATTAAAGTGTTTTTACTTCCTAATCTTATTTTTGAGAGCAAATGATTTATAAACAATTCCTTCCTAATTATCTGAAATGCGTACTTTCATTTTCATAAAAATTAAACTGATATTTAAATACTTAAATTTATGAATTAATAAAAAAATATTCATATTATGATTGATAAAATGAAAAAAATGTGTTGGGCATTTTTAAGTCTGATAAGGTTTGCTATAGAATTTTATTCTTAATTCAAAACTAACATAATATTATTATTGTAGTTCAGAGGTTAAAACCTGACAGATGAACTTATTCATTTGGTATTTATATTGTTGTAGTTTTGCTATTTATATTTTTATTACTATTGTAGTTTAAAGGTTTATGTCTGAAAGATGAAATTGTTTGTTTGCTATTTATATTATTGCAGTTTTCATATTATTATTATTATTATTATTGTAGTTTAGAAATTAATACCTGAAAGATGAAATAATTAATTTGCTATTTACGCTTTATAAGTGAAGTCTATAATTTATAAATCAAAGTTTAGAAATGTGCATAACTAGAGAAGAAATTAATAAAAGCAAATTTCTATCCTAGCTATGCACATTTTGCTATTTTCAATTAGCAAAATGAAAAATTTGGGAATTATTTTAAGAAATTCATTTTATTATTTTGGGGAATTTCAGTGAGTAATTCTTATAAAAAGTGTTATTTATTAATTAGTCTAACATTTATTAGATTTTCCATTCCATATACTGAATCATAAGGGATCATAATTTAATTATTTAATATGATTATGATAAATAATGAATTATAATCAGCTTGAACAAAATAAAAGCCGCTCCCATCATGCAGATATACTGATACAACAACCTAACAAAAGAACAGACAAAGAAATACAAAGAATTGAAAACATCTATACAACAACAACAACAAAAGGAAGTAACTTTCAGTTTTTGGCATCCACCCATTTATCACATTGAAAATTGGCAAACATTCAAGTTAGATAGATGTCTTAAGGTTGAATGAGTTGTGTCTGTTGACACGCCTATTAATTAATGTTAGGTGCCAATACTGTATTTACAAAGGAAAGTGGATTTGTTTCTTTCTTTCTTGTATTAAATATATCAGTTAATGTGATCGCATAGACTTTTCTTTACTACTGAAGTGCTTTCAATGAGTAACCTTGCTGATATTTCCGTATAATTAAAAATTTTATTTATGAATTGTGAATAAAAAAATTGCTTCCTTGGTAGATAAAAACTTCGTAAGGTTAACGCCTCAACAATGTTTCTTTTGGTTCATCTAAAAGTTCTGATTAAATTTTTTAGTTTATATTTTATTGAAAACATTTTTAGTAAGTATTAAAATATTCATATTGAAGGCCACCCGTAAGCCGTGCAAATAAATTATTGGCGCAGGTTATTTTCTTGCGATATCCTTCGATTTACAAGGTCTTTAGTATTTCCTCAAATGTATTTGAAATCCATATTTCATTATTTCTGACTTATTTTTCAATGTTTTTATTTTAACATAAAGCAATGTCAAACTCTTTGTACATAACTGCAGATCTTTAATCTAAATTAATGTTTGCTAAGTAATTTAAAATTAATGGAAATTTAACCTTGAAGTAAATGATATGGTATTGAAGTTAAATTGTAGAATACTATATTTCGAAAATGCTATAACAAAAAAAAAAAAATGGATTACATTTAATTTGCATTTTAAATTGCTAGATGATAGATTATTTAAAATTGTAGAATAATTTAACCCTTAGAAAACTTTAGAAATAATGTATTTAGATATTGTGGAATACCATAGTTATGCAAAATAATAGCTCTGATCATTTATTAAATACCATTTTATATGTTATTATTCTTAGAGGTGTGAAGTGTGCATTAAATTTGAATGAAAATTGTATGACAAAATGGAATGGCTGTTCGTGATGCTTCTTTCACTTAAAAAAGAACTGCAATTCCTATATGCCATTCTAAGCGGTTAATTACCCGATGTGGTTGAATAATCGGGAAAAGATATTTTATTGCCAAATTATCAGATGAAACATGATAGCCTAAAAACGTTTTCTGTTGAGGTAATTTTGAAAATCACTGACCCATTTCTAAACATAAGTTGTTTACAAGACAATTAGAAAATTTGCCCAATCGCAATTAATTACATTGAATACTCTATTGTCCAGATCTCCTCGAATGAAAAGTGATATTCTTTAATAAAAAATCTTAGAATTTGGATATTTTTAATGAAAAATCATGTCTTTTGTTTACGCCATAATATTTATTAGGACCCGACACAAGACAGGTGCATATATAACTGAAGAGAAATACGAATTCATTTACAGTATCATAAAATAGATAAATAATTAAAGCAGATTAATTATAATTTGTGATTTAATAAAAGATTACATATACATTTATACGAAGAACTGTCCTATATGAACCGATGCTGCTGCTTTTAGTTCTTACATGTCATCTAGTCAATGGAAACAACAATGAAATTATTCAAATGACCTATATTTATCCTGAAAATAGTTTCATTCTTTTAAATGAAATTCAGTATTACAATGTTATCAGCAAAGCATAATGATGAAAATAATCTAAGACACTTTTTTCATTATGAAATGCTGTTTCCCAAAACTTTATGACCAAATTTACTAAGCGAAAAATATATTAAAAATGTCCACAAAAAATACAAGCGTTGTACAGAATTATTCAAAAAGAAGGAGAAAATTTTAAATATTCCTTATGAACGGCAATGAATATAGATTCCTTCGGCATATGGATGAATAGTGGAAATGATTGGATAAATTTATTTTATGTATTCAGTATGATATCCATTTGTTATGCAGCAAACATTGAATCGAATCTCCACTTCTTGCCACATATAACGTGACTTTGTTAATTGAAATTCACTATTGAGGGAATTTCATCTGGCAGACCTTGACAAATTTTGTGCTTAGGTGGTATACTTCTACGTCTTATATGACTCCCCTTTCCCCATAAATAATCGCAAACTGGCTCCTCTGATTCACAAGAAGGTACATGTAAAGACTAGAATGATCGAACCGGCTCGATAGTAACACTGGTGGGAAGTGTGGTCGAGTCCTAAGCGCTAAGGCACAATCCCTCCCTGAGGAAGTACGTCCCGTCATAAATAAGAGGAACCAGACTCCAGCCTTTTCCTATCCCCATAGGGGTGGCAAGAACACACCACTATACCGGAAGTTTATCACTCTCAATTACGACTTGCCATACTTCCGTGGAACTTCCCCCATAGATAAGGCAGCATTAGAAAGAATTTGGATACCATCAATATTTTCATCTGGCACACAAGAATGACTATTGATGTTTTTTTCTTCCTATGCAACCCTTTTCTGAAAATTTCTTGAACAACCAAGAATAAAATTCTTTGCTACACTGCAACAATAGATTTACTCTTCCCATACTGCAGAACATAAAGCAACTTCTTTCAAGAAGATGCCACCTTTACCTGGACTATCCGAAATTGCAGAATGAATCTTCTAATTTTCTTGATGTATCATATCCTTTTCTAGTTATTATTGTTCATTAGAGCGAAGCATTTTAACCCCCTGACAGACGAAATTACTTACTTAAATGACTAATTTAATAGTTTCCTAATTGGAATATTTACTATTATTTTTATTCCCTTAATAATAATACGTTTCAAGAGACTTTTTCCATTTTAAATTATTTAATACCTTTCACTAAATTGTAGATTAAAAATTAAAAATTCAATAATTTGATGCGCGTCTCATACACGTCATTCTATGCGAAGAGGTTAAGTGTGTTTCTTATTTTGAATAAACTTGTATATTTTGTTATAAGAAAACCAATATTTTTTTTCTTGTTTTCAGTTCATTTCACACTGAGTACTTTCGGCGTTGTCGACACCGATTACGACAAGTATGCTATAGTTTGGGGATGCGATCCCGTGCTATTTGGAAGCGTGCAAAACGTTGACATCCTTTCCAGACAGCCGATGCTTGATACAGACACCATAAAGAAGGCAAAAGACACTTTGAAGGAGATGCACATCGATACAAGTCCTTTGGACAATGTTGACCACTCTCACTGCGGCAATTCTGGAAACGGCAATGGCTCTGACGGGGAAGGAAACGCTAATACCAATAATATCGTCGCAGGCTAGTCATGAAAATAATGTTTGTACATCATCAAAATAGATATCATTATCATGATGAATGACCGCAGTAAGCACATCATAAGACTATTTGAAAATACTCATCTGCTAGTTTATTGTTTATTATTAGCAAGTAAGATTTGCAGTGAAATCTTAGAGCGGTCTTTACTTAAATACGTCTTCCTACAATTTCTTTCCTCATAAAAATAATTTGTGAATAAACTTGATTAAAAATTCAATCATGGTACTTTGTTTTATTTGTCAATATAAAATGAATTGATTTCTTAGTGAATGGCTATTGAGTGTTTTATAAAAGAATCCTTTTTACATACTGCCTTTTAGAGTAGTAATCGCTTTAAATTTATTATTTTAAATAACGTCGCTTTGTTTATTAAGTTAAATAATGTATTCTTTAGTGAATAAAAAGTTGGTTTTAAAATCGATATTTATTATTTTATTTCGTATGAAACATTATTAGCCTTTTAATTTTTTAATTAAAAATAATATGCTTATCTAATAATTTGTCCTATTTGTCTTATACAGTACAATAATTTGGACAGGAAATTCCACTCTTCGGTAGACAAAATTTACCGAATTATGAAGCTTTAAGCATATCTATATTTATCACTTTTAGATTATTTCAATTGCTGCTTCGCTGATATTTTCTGGTTTTGTTGGTAGTATTTGTTCAAGTTAACCGTTAATTGGATTAAAATAATGGAATTTAATCTTCATAATTTGGTCAAATTCTGTGTTTGAAAATTGGAAAGTTCTTGCTTAAAATATTACAGTGTTGAATTTTTTTGTAAATACAACTAACAGCATGACATGGGGCATATCTGTAAATGCCCACTTTATTATTTTTTCAGCAGAATGTTTATCGGCTCAAACAATTTGAAATATGATTCTATTTGTATTTTGAAATGTTTTTCCTAATTCTAAAGCTCTAAAAATAAACTAAAATTTTGGGCTACATTTAGAATGAATACTCTGTATTTCATTATATATTTTGATTTTTTATTCATATAACCAAAAATGGTTTTCGCCTAAATAGTGTAACGATATCTATAAAATATTTCATGCAGCGACAGTAAAGAAACGCAACAAAATCGCTTTACGTACTTGAGATATGACGTATCAAATGCACCCACTAAGTTTAATAGGGAGGGAGAGGTGTTCATTCATCTTTTAATTTATTATAGGTCGGGGTAAATGGATCAACGTGCCATTTTTTTTCTAAAAAATATCCAGCTTATAGACGTGTCGTCAAATAATTGTCCTCTGTGATTATTGGGATGATAATAAAACTTAAATGCTAACAACTAAATTTTTTTTTACTACGAAAAACCACATTTTTCACTGTATAGAAGGAAATATTTTAACTATACATGTAATTCAAATTGAAGTAACAGTGTGATTTCTGTTGTTGTAGATTAGATGACAAATAGATTAGGATTCCAAGATGTTTCTCAACAGAATGAATGCTGAATTGGAGTCATTTGCGAAAAAGTTTCTAAGATAATCTTTAATTTGATTTATTTCTGAAAATAATGGCTCGTAGGCATAGATGAAAATATGTTTAAAATAGTATGGTTTTCAAACAATTAAATGTTTGAATCAAATTTCGTGTTTCCAAAATTTTGCTACTGGCAGTTTTATTTATGTAGCTTGTTAACCTTTCTGTTTCATTCAATTAAAATTTTTCCCTAATCTATTTGTTTCTACAAATTTTTGAATCCCTTTTGAACTATATTGGAAATCAATCAATAACATTTCCAATTCTACGATTTCGAATCAATTGAATTGGGACAAATTCAGTTTATCAAACAAAGTTGAATGCAAGCCATTTTGAAAATCGCAAAATGCAGATCGTTTAGATCGGTGGCGGGTAAAAAATATTGCATCGCGTGCCACTGGTTTGCCACCCCTCATATAGCTCGTTACAAAATGATAACAGGCTGGCATCCCATGTTAAATAATATGGAAGTTATGTTTTTTATATGATTCCATATCAATTATTACACATAAGAGAGCATTAATCATATATTAGCTACATACATCTTCTTAATATTTTGAAGGAACTGATTTTTATTTTAGGTTTAAGAAAATGAAGTTTCTGTATATGTAATTATTTTAAAATTTAACTTGCAAATGATGAATGGCAAGAAAAATAGTTCACATTTCTGTTTCAAAACGATTTTCTCATATTAGAGTACTGAAAATAGAATTAAGTATATATATATATATATATATATATATATATATATATATA
>JAPMOQ010028337.1:584935-601789 GCA_026543055.1 Argiope trifasciata | reverse complement strand
TGTAAGTGTCATTAATCATTCAGTAACTCTAAGTTGAACGACATCTGGTAATTAAAAGTGAATAACGTTTGAGCCAACGGACCTGCACTAATAAATATCAATAAATAAATATCATATAATAAATTAAATATCAATAAAATTCCACATATCTTGGAGATTTTTTTAAACTAAAAAAGTTAATTTCGTCTAATCTCAGATATTAGCTTCAAAGACATTGGAAGTATGTAAATTAATCATAGAACTGTTACAGTAGGGAAATCAAATAAAAAAGTTGGGGAATTTTGTGCATTGGATTTTGGACGTATATATTAATCATGACAAAAGATTTTAAATAATGGATCATAAGTTTATTAATAATCATACACTTGTTAGTTTTTTATATAAAAAAAGCTGTGGAGTTGTTTGCTTTATACTGCCTGAAATAAAATTCTTGACAAACAGACATTTTTTAAAAGTACCCATGCTCTCAGATTCAATTTAATAGTTGAAAATTTGCAATTAAAGAATTTTCATGAACTTTTAATTGGTAAGTTTTATAAAAGGATAGAAATGTTACAAATTATTTGTGTTTTTTGGGTACTAAAATCTTTAAAAAAAAGTCCAAGTAGAAAAAAATATTTCAATAGAGCTCGTTTCATAGAAAAATAATGAAAAAGTATCTAAACTGAGATTCAAACTCACTGCTTTAATTTATAATGGCATTTTTTATTTTTATAACTACCACGAAAAGGGTGCGCGATAATTTCTGAGAGTAAAGACTCCGTGCATCCGAGGATAGAAGTCTGACTTCGAGCGCATATGAAGATGATGCAGATAAACTAACTTGCACAGCCCCTTTTTACAGGGAGGGTGGGGGGCCGTTTCACATGCCTCACAGATAGAAAATAGGAAAATAACAACCATCCCGGATCTTGAACTAAAATCCGCAACGCCCTGGTCATTGGGAAAAGGCGCTAATCCTAAACCAGGACACAAGCTATAACCCTATTGAATTGTGTCTGTTCTATTACGATGAGCAAGTTTCATTTTAGAATTCACAATGCATCGTGCAGGAATAAAATACGTGTGACATTATAGTTAAATAGCAGTCAGAGTTAAGCTGGTCATGATGCTTTAATTCTACTTGAATAAATTGCATATGAAGACCAAACGGGCACTGATATTTTTCTTCGTTCTTTTCTTTTAATAGAGAATTGAACTTAAGAGAAAATCTAAGATAGAGTTCATGTTTCTTTAGTGTGTAACGCAACCAATCTCTTAGCAAACATGTTTTAGTATATTAATATCTTATCTGCATCCTTAAACCGTGACATTGGCGAAAATACATTATAACGATTACGGTTTGCTTTAAGAAAATATTAAGAGTGATTTACAAAAATATGCCCCTGACCAAGTTTTCTAATTAACTTCCATTGTATACAGGCCTGAAAAAGCTTTTCAAATGACAGTTAAATGTTCTTGTCCTTGAAACGTTTTGTTGAAATAAAACGACAAAGCTGATTGTCAATTCTTATGCAACGTTGCTCAATTTATTACTGTTTTTTTATTTCGATTTCATAATTTATTCACAAATAAATATAAATGATGGTGTTCAGGAAATGCATAAACAAACATTCCACTTGAAAAGATTATAAAACATTTTGAAAACGATACCATTATTGATTTCATTTAAAATTCACTTATTGGAAAGATAAAATTTATTGAAAATTATGGATAACGATGTATAAGTAAACTATTTCAGAATCCGAAAAATTAAAAAATTTTAAAACTGGATGGCAATGTATACAAATGATGGAATTAAAAGTTTTCTATTTTCTAAGAAGATTGATTAAAATTTTATCCTAGATTTTAGTAAGTTAGGAAAATCGGATTGGTTATGGCATTAAATTTTTTTTTCTCCAAGACTGGATATAAAAATTTATCCATTTCTAGAGCAATGATTAGCATCATTAAGTTATGGACAACCAGCGCTTTCTAAATTTTCACTGGTTAATGAAGACATTTCATGTCATCCACAAAACAAAGGTATTTTCAGAACATTTCTAGTAGGGATTTTAGCACAGTAGTGTGATGACTTGTCTTTATCTTTTGGCACGATGCATGATCAGAATTATAAACAATATGAGTTACGCTGCACTTGAACACGAATATATGGATAATGACTAATCCAACGAATGATTGATTTTTTAAATTGTTCTCTCTATTTGTACAGACTTGCAATTCACTTTATTTTGTCAAATAAAATTCAAATAAATTTTGTCAACAATAATTCATGCTTTTTTGTAGTCATTATATTTGTGAAAAGCAAAACTTGAAGACAATCTATTCAGTATGAATTTTAATAATGTGCAAAGAACTTAAAAAAAGAAGTTTAAGATAGTAGGAGAAAAAGAACTCGTTATTAAAATCTTCAAGTTATGAACACAAGCTTTAAAAAAAGCAATGTTCTAAGATTGACATTACATTCTAGAAATTTATTTAAATAAAAATTTAATATGTCTTATATATGCTTACAATTTTCCTGTCAAGCTTCCATGTCGTCCGTTAAAATTTTCGAGATTTTTCTGACAATTCCGATCCATTCCTATCTCTGGCGAATTTTTACTTTAAACAAAGATTGGAGAGCTTCAACAGCAAGGTATGAAAATGAGATACACTTCTAATGAAGTTATTGAAAAACGTAAGGAACTGTGTATCTAATAAAAACTAGATTAAATTGTTTTCGATGAAATTTCCTACGCTTGTCTGCAACTATAATTATCCTACCACCAAAACCCTCTTATAATAAAGTGTTCTGCTCTCATTTTTTCCATAAAACAGATAGGAATAACTCCAATAGTTTTGCTACAGCACGACAGTCTAGAAGTACTATTGGGTCAAAAGACAATTAAAAATAGTGACTACTCTTATACATCAAAACATTCTATTAATACGCTTCTTCACGACCATAGCATACGTTCTGAACATTTTTTAAATAATATAAATTCATAAAGCTATTTTGATTTACTTTTTTAAAGCTATTTTGATTTAATTCCATTGCATTATTAGAGGATTCTGTTTGGATTATATAAAATGCCTATGCAAAATATTGAGTCAATATCCCTTCCCTTTGTAACTCTAATTGGAGCTTAAAAATATCTCCATCCTTTTATTTGTGTTATTATCAGTTTTGGAACTCCTGACTATTGTTTTGGTCTCTAACAATTGTAAATTTTCTTATTTTTAAAGGGACTGAGCTCTTACTGTACTAATAAACTTAAGCATGAAAAAATAGTTAAGGGCCATGAGTTCAAGTTTGTACTACTTTTTGATTGATTATATTTTTCCTTCACTGACCGAATTAATGTTATTCATATTATTTTCTTACTCCAGTTGTTTCTTAAATTTTGCAATCGATAGAATATTTTTTAAATTATTCTATTACTATTTCTTTTAATCCGATTTTAATGTTTAGTTTTGGTTTGAAGGAATACATTTTGGATAAAGATCCCTTTGCCGTTATATATTTTCATCTAAAATTGACTGCAAATAACAATTTTATTCATTATCTAATTATTTATTTAAATATTCTAATTTATCTAAATATCCTGCCAGCATGCTTGAGATTTTCTACTATAACTTTTATTTAAACTGTGAAATATGATCTAAGATATTGTAACCAGAATAACAAAACCGGTAAACATACTCATTTCCTAATATTATTATAAAGTTTTTGTATGATTTTTTTGTAGATTCATAACATGATTTGAAAGTAACACAATGTTAACTTCAAGTAACACGATGCTATTATATCTGTTTTGATGTAATACCCAGATATGATTTAATTCAATTTTAACTGACATTATTTCGATACAAAGCGATAAGAATTAATTTCTATAGGTAGATTAAATGTGCAATATCTTACAGATAAAGCTTCAATTATTTTGAAACAAGCTTATTTATTTAATTGAGTATTAGTTCAATAAAATATATTGGATTTTATTTCATTGAAACTTCTATTCAACAGACCCGATTATTCCGCCACAATACTGCTATAGTTTACGTCGATAATTTTAAATATTGTCATTTAGAAGTATATCTTAATTTCCTCAAATGATCTACCACATAACCCACACCACTTGCTTAAAAAATTTAGGTAATTCTCACCCTAATAAGGATAAAAGAAAGAATTCTACATGGAATAAGATAACTCATTTTATCTTATGAACAGAAGTATTCCAGATTATGAATAAATCAGCTCTGGAGGAGGTAATGAGCCAAGGCTGACTTAATGCACTACGATAAAACGACATTAGTCCGAAAATGTAGAAGTTAACTATCTTCTCTAAGTACTTCTCATTAAACGCGTAAAATGTTTGAAGGGCCTTCTAGCCTTAGCAAAGGATATTATATATTTTTGTGATGTCATCTCATCTTTCTCGGTGAAAGCTGACGATGTCCTCGTTTTGTTAATTACCTTAAAAGCGTATAAATCCTGCTCTCTTCGAGTTTATCTTCACTAATATGATATTGCTGTCTTGTATGTTAAAATAAAGCGGCGAAGTGATGATATGGCCATTTAGTCTTGAATATGTACTATTACATAGATTCGTTTTCCAGTTTACAATGTGAGTGCGATGAACATGTAGAAAGCCGCTTTAGCTTCTGAACATTTTGTTTATCGCTTCCCACTTCTCTAATTCTTATTGAATGAGCATATACATATAATTTATAAATTTTAGATTGTATAAAAAAGATTTAACAAAATGCAGATATTATCGAAAATAAGTATATAGCTTTATTAATTTGTAACGGAAGATGTAAATCGATTTATTTTCTAGTTTACAATGTAACTGAAGATGAAATTGAAATCGTTTTAAGCTTTTGATTTTTTTCCTTTTCCCACTTTTATAATACTAATTGAATAAACATATACATGGGATTTGTCAGTTTCATGTAACATAAACACAATTTAATAAAATGCGGGGATAATCGAAAATAAATACATAGATTCAACAGTTTATAAATTAAGAAATACATCGATTCCGTTTCCAGTTTTTAATGTGATTAAATAAAAATGTACCCTTTTTATTTTTTTTGGACATTTTTTAACTATGTGAGAACATGATCCTGTTTTTGTCAGGAGGTTTTGAATAAATGGAAACAAATAATTGAATCGCGAAAACGCGTAAGCAATGTATAAAGCGTAAATGACAATATTCATCAACACCTTTAAATCGCATATATTTTTTACCCGCTTTTACCAGTATTGCATTATTATTAACTATAATTGTTTCTTTGAAAGCAGATCGTTTTTAAGTTGACCTGCTGATAGAGACATGGTGTTTCACCATAGTAATCCTACGAGGCTATCGAAGAATCCTGATGCAGTCATCTACTGAGCATGCCCCAATAGTTTTCGTTATATCTCGTAAACTACATATGTTAGAGTCATGGGGTTTTCCCCATAGTAATTCACTGGGGCTATAAAATATCCCCCATGGAGTCATTTACTGCGCATGTGAAGATGATTGTTATTATATTTCGTAAGCTACGTATATTAGAGACATGGAGTTTTCATTTACATGTTCCCCGGAGTTTCTCTAGGCACTCCAGTACCAAATTTTGGATCCATTACGCATGCGCAGAAGGGATTTAACTTAATATTATTTGAATCAATGTCGGATTCATACCACAAAACTCCTATAGGTCTCAAGATGGCGATAACGTCAACTTCCTGTCAGGCCGTAAGTTGTTATATCTCGGCTTCTATGCAATATAGAAACGTGTGCGTGCCATCCAAACACTCGTCTCAGTAAATACAGTCGAAGCATTTAAATCAAAACTCATGTCTCTATTCTTGTCTGAGATCGGGTCTCAAAATTTACAAATTCGAGTTACATTGTATTTGCTCATATAGATAGCACTCGCCGAAATGCACATAATGACATGAATTTCACGTTGCTACTCCGAGTGATTCGCGAGATACGGGCTCTCAAAGGTGTGAAAATTTGAATCTTCGAGATACGTTTTCGACCTCGTTTTTGCATAAACTCTTTTTACAACTGTCATCGATATACTCTACACGACTCCCTCCATCGATCGATACCGCATTTACGTGGTTTACGTTATTAGGAGCTGAGAAATGAAAGCAAGAAAGGAAATAGAACGTGATGTTGTTTTGGTTAAGGGGGGGGCTTGAAGCTCGATATGCTTAGGGAATGAATAAATTCTAAATAATGCGTCCTAAATATTCTGCTGAGGAAGCGTTGCAAAGAGAAAAAAGAAAGGCAATGAAAGAGCAAACAAAGGCCGGAATAAAATCTTCAATCAAGCCTTCAGTGACAAAACCTTTAATCAAGAAAAATGGATCATGAAAATTCAAATTTAAAAGCTGATCGAATTAAATATGAACGTAAAATAACTTTCCAACGGGAACGAAGAAAGCTCAAATCTATTCTCAATCGGAACACTCAACTTTCAAGCACAGAACGTACCCATTTGGATTCTGTATCATAACCTTCAACGTTTATCGCAAAACGTCTCAGTTTCGATTCTGAGTTTCAAATATCGTTTTATCATATCAAATCGCTAGCTCTAAGAAATTTATCGAAATAAATGCTCTCACATGAGAATTTAAAATTTGGGATGGCAGATTTCATTTTTTTGCATTTACATTTCTTTTTATTTCTTCTCTCTTCTAAAAAACGAATTGAAAGAACATATACATGGTAATTGGTTATTTCAAGTAACAAAAATAAGGTTCAAGGAAATACGGATATTATCGAAAATAAGCATATAATGTTAACAGCTTATAAAGGAAGACACAAATATTTTTTTAAATTTGGTCTCTGTTGAATGAGAAATAATTTTGATAAACCAGAAATCCTTTTATAAGGTCAGGTCGAGTGTTGGTTTGTTTACAGAATGTTGTAAAATAGGAAAAAATACAAAAACTCTCGATAAAACCAATAAATCGTGAATGAATGATACATATCATGGAAGGCGAAGTAATTTTTATCATTCGAATTATAATGCGATTGTAAATTGATGATATTAGCTGAATTTAATGGGATAATACTTGCATTCGAATTTGTGTGATTCTAAGAATTTGACAATAAATACGTGTATTGGCTATTTTAAAGAAAGATAATGACTTCATTTTCATGCTTGAACCTTTTTATGTAAAAGGCGGAAATGTCGGTTTCCATTTATTTAGAAATCAATATTACTCCTATGAATAATGTGAAATTAATTATTTAAAATCATTCTTCCATGACAATGAGAAATATCGGTTTTGCAGTTGGTACAGATAAATTATTTGTATTAATTATTTTTACGATATATAAAAAAAATAATCTTCTAAAAAGGTGACGCTCTAGTGAAATAAATCGAATGAAAATTTCTTCAAGCGATAGCATAGTTATACGAAATCAATATGAACAAGCAAAACTCATTGATGAGATTTATTAGTTAGTATATTTTGATGCTGGTAATTCAATAGTATGCAGCTATTGTTAGGTTGCCTTAACTCACGAAGACAAAAGGCAAGTTATAAATGACTGATAAAAGGATTTATATTTGTGTTGAATCCTAGATTCAGAGTCATACTTGACTGATGAATCATGGGTTTCTGATAGTTAGAAAAAGGTAATTTTCAATAATAACTAGCGTTAAACTTCCTTTATTTAAAAAAAAATGCTTTGAATTCTTCGAAATGAATTTTACTGACAAGTAAGACTTGTTTCCCTATTTAGATTTCAAAAGTTTACTAATCCTTGATTTAGAGTAAAACTGTCACAAAGAAAAATATAAAGATATTCAAGTATTTAAAGAAATTATTGTATAATATAGTTAAACAAAAGATTTTTGCAAATCTGTTTGATTGATATTAATACAAAAACGATTTCAGTGAAGTTATATTTATTTATTATACAGTTTTTATTTATTTATTTTATTTTTAATCACAAAACTTATTTTATGCTTTTTTAAAAGTAAAAAAAAGATTAAAAAAATCTAAAATCTAAAATGAATTTTTATATGACTTAACATTTCATTGACAATGAATATATATTTATTTTATCTAAAGTATGTTTTTGCTTTTTTAAAGTAAAAGAAAATAATAAAAATTGCGACTTTGAAATGAATAGAAAAATTTATCTTTTGAGAGTGATACTAAAGAATATTACAATATTACAATAGCATTACTACGCATACAATAATATTACAATAGCATTACTAGGAGCATTAAAATGCTTTCAGGCAAATAGCAAACTCTCGATTAAATGTTAATACTAACGTAAAAATTCTAAATATATAAATTACATTTTTATATGACATAATACTTCAATGATTATGAATACCGAATCAAATAGCACCACTAATTTTTATAAGCTTATTAGTTTAAAGGAGCCTTTTGAGTGAACAAAAAATTAATGTCAGCGAAAACAGTATTTTCTAAATCACTTTCCACCGAATTTTCAAAGTTATTTTGTACCATATAAAATTTTATTCCTCTTGATATTTATATTTAAAAATAATTGTTTGTTTCGGAGAAATATACAAAGTTCACTGACGTAAAATACATCGTTTCAAATGTTTCTGAATGAAATAAAAGGAAAATAGAAATTCACGCTTTTTCTTTTTCAAAAAGTCTCTCTGAATATAAAGAATGTCTGATATATTATCTTATATGCTCTTTTTGATCTGACGTAATGAGGCAGTATTCCGTCTTCTTTTATAAGTGAATGAATGGTTTAATAAATTTTTCCCCATCTACGCTCGTAAAAAAGTTAAAAAGTCGTTATGGTAATGTTCCTGTCCAATAAAACGCTATACTTAAGATGGATCTTATGTTTTAAATCCATGTGTCATCTCTTAACATCGTACGACATCAACATAGTCGAAATCTAATAAAAACGCGACATAATATGGAAGAAAGATACTAGAAAAGTATCTGCTTATAGACAGAATTTAAAGTATAAAATTAAAAAAAAATAACCTTGCTGTAAAAAGTGATATCACAAGAAACATGAATAGATACCAAATATGGAAAATGAAAATGGGAAAAAATATATTTTGTATCTCATATCATACATATATCTGAATTTTTTTGCTCTAATAACTTTGTGTTGCTATTAGATGACGTCGAAAGCATTTTAATAATCACTTCAATCTCTGCATCGGTACTTTACCGATGTTTAGATTTTCGATACATAAAGAATAATTTAAAATTCCTCTGATCCAGTCACAAGGGGAATTACAGCGATTTGGTGTCGTTCAGTTCTGTCATATTAACGTTCCATTTCAAAGCAACATCAGAGCTATTTTGGATGGAGCTCATAATTTTGAGCTGCTGTCACTTGTGTACGGCACCAGATATAGCAACTTAGATCTCCTAGCTTCCACACTTATCAACGAGAGGACTCGATGGTTCGTATCTCTTTACACGACGGTTTTTCTACGGAATCGGGTCTGAAATCCTCCGAGACTTTAACATCAGGTTACCGCAGCCGATGTATAAACAGGACAAAAATTCATATTCATCCGATTTAGAAAATGAGAATGCCACCATATCTTCCTGAATCTATCTCTTTTTCTTCATATATCTCAATACAAACAAGAACAAAGTACAGTTTTTGGAATTTGATCACTCTCATTGTTAACACATTCAAACTTCTATATATTGAACTTAAAGAATTCCGAGAAAAAATTCGATATACAGGAATTTCAATATATAGAAATACATACTGAAAATCCTTTATAGTTTTAAAACATTTAGATAACAATTATTTTTATTGCTATTTTATTGCTTACAATTATTTTATTGCTAAATAAAAAATTGAATTATTAAATAATTTGTCTAAAAATGCATAAAAAAGAAAGATTTTACTAAATTATTAATAAGTAACTACCTGTTGAAATTACATTCTTTTGTTTAGCTTCTTGATTTTTTCGACGATTACTTTTTTATTGAACTGAACTTATTCTTTTTACTTATGATTCCTTTGCAAAATTATTGCTTAAATATATCCATTTTTGGAGATATCCATTACGAGAACACTAAAACTAAACTTATAATTTTCGATTCTGGAAGCCAAAGTGATTCACATAACATAAAGTAATATTAAACAAGTGTTTATTGTTTATTTGTTAAAGATTTCTAGTTTTGTACGAGTATGTTTTGTAAAATAATCGGCGAAATATTTTTTGTTACTTAAATTGTATTGTATTTCATGAAAAGAATTACTGACTAATTTTTTTCAATTAGTTTACATAATTTGTTAGGTGAAAATTATTGTTCAATATATAGAAATTTTATTCTGTACAAAAACTATTTATTGATTTTAAAATTCAAAATTTCTGAAATTTTTTTTTTATAAAAATTAAATTAATAAAAAAAAATTAATAAAAAAATAAATTAATAAAAATAAATTAATAAAAAAATTTATTTTATTATTGTCCAATATTTAGAAATCTTTGATGTATGGAAATATGATATATGGGTTTTCTTCTGTATTTATTTCATAGAAAAAAAATGAATATTTCGTTTACTCCACCAGTTTTGAATTTTAAAAACATAATCACTAATCAAGAATGGGAGTTTTTACATGTCAGTGTATGCGTGTTATGAGTTTTTATCTTTTTGTCAATACATAAATTATATGATTAAAGTTCAGTAATGTAAACTAAAAAAATGAAAATAAACCTTGCAATAGTTATTGATAAAAATTGAGTCCCTAGATGGCCCAAGAAATTCTGGACAATTCATCAAAAATACTATTGTCTACGTTATTTGTTATAATACAAAGCACCATAGAATTCAGCTTCATATTGTCAGACCATAGTACAATAGAAACGCTTCATAATTTATCTTAAAAATGAGGGGAAAATCAACTTTGAAAGAAACTATTTTTAGTTAATATTCTTTTATGAAATATTTATTGTTTAATGCAAAAAAGTTTATGAAACTTTAGTGATGAATTATTTTTTTCTTTTTTTGAAAATAAGTGGTTGATGGAGACGGAAATTAAACACAGGAATGCAAAGGCTGATTATTAAATTTTTTTTATATTATTTTGTTAGCGTTCTCTTATTAAAAACTAAAAAGAAATCTCTCCTATGCATAAAAACTGCATTCATTTCCCTTCTCTAATTAAATAATGTATTTTATATTCACGCTGCTTTATTTACAGACTGCGATGTGTCATATAGCACAACATATTTCCTAAACGATAAAAAGTGTGTAGAAACTCTAAAAAAAAGGCGATTTTTTTCCAACAAAGAACAACATTGATTTTTGAATTATGCTTCTTTAATGAATTTATTTTTTTAAGCTACACAATTTCAACAAACATTTGCGAAGAAAATCTCAACTGTTTGTGAATGAACTAGAAAATATTATGCTTCACGTAAAATATCCACAGGAGTAATATTTTTCTTTCCTTCTCCATTTTATGTCGCTTATCTCATCCCAACAGAAACAAAGAAATAAAAAAAGATGAAACAAAAGAGATTAACAGAGTACACTTTGTCATACAAAAAAAAAAAAAAGGATTACGAAGAACTGTGGTAATGAAAAAAGCAAAGTTACAGTTGCGAAAAATGGTATTTATAATTAACGCGACAAAACTAAACACTTTCTTTTTTAATGCTTTTGTTAGAAATAAACAGTGTCGATTAAACGAATGAATTACTTGGTATTTTAATACTTATGGAATCCTTTTTTTAAATTTTGTTTTCTTAAGAATAGCATAAAAAATTCTCAAAAATGATAAACAAGATAAATTTTCTAAGCATACAATAAACTCTTGCATTAAATAAAGCAGAGTATTTGAATTCTTGAAGTGGAGAGAAAAACATTAGGAAAACTTTATGTTAAAAAAATATTTTTTCGAAAGATATAATTTTAGTCTGATTCATAATAAACCTTCTGTAACAAGTGAATTTATTCATCGCTGTATCAAAACCATATTTAGTAAAGTCAAAGTTATTCAGGATTACTATGTCAAACGAACACATTCAGGACATTTCGGAAACATCCGCCAAGTTTGGACAAAGTAATGGCTGTTCAGGTATCGCCTTTTCATCTGACCATTGAACAAAATCCTCACATAGTCTTTGAATTAGCAAACCAAACGTTATTTAAATATAATCCTGAAAAAGTTAAGCTCTTTTAAGATTTTTGATGTGTGGAAACCGTGCCATTAAAACATCTTTTTGTCAGATGGTTATTCTATCAATGTCAGATTTGATTTCATTTAGTTAAATCAACTTCCCGTTTTAAAGCAATACTAGGGTTATTTTGAACACCAGTCAGATGACGAGGACGACACTTGATTTGCACCTCCCCCTCTCCACACCAGAGGGAGGACTTTCGGTCTGACAGATTTAACTTGCAGCAGATCCCCTTACACGATGGTTCTTTGGTGGAATCGAGTCTCGAACCTGAAACCCTCCAATTCCGTAGCCGAGACCATACCTTCAGGCCACCGCTATCCTCTATCAATGTCAGATTCTATTAATATTTATTGGTGTGTACTATGTTTTTGCCATGTGGGAAAGATATTTGTTGAATCCAAATGCCATCAGAATTTGAAGTAACAGAATAAAAAACTGCGCAAAATTAATATTCACTTTTCCGTGTTAATTGGCAACATTTGTTATATTTTCGTTATTTGAAATATATTCTAACACTTTTCAACTCAACAATACAGCTGATGTTGGTTAAAGGGAATATTATAAATTTATGGTATAAAAGCAATTCCCACCCTGCTGGATCATTCGAAGTAAATTTAATGATCCGTATCGTCAAGGTATCACTGTAATCAGAATTATAGTTGAGACCTAATGCCCTTCATCGACCAGAGTAAAACCCCTTCAATAGGAGATATATACTGTCATTGATATATATCCTGTCATTGATACTAAGGTAGCGAGACTCAGCATTATTTTAGCTACCAAGAAAGCCAAACGCAACCAGTTATCCCTACTTCCGGGATGCGCCTTGGTGGTGAACGTAGTATCGGTAAAATAAATAAAAATGAAATATGTTTAAAAATATAATAAGATTTACGAATACAAAAAATTAAGGAAACTTGTTTGCAGCAAATAAATTCAGACGGTCTTCTTTCATATTATAGCAAAAAGTAAATGATAAAAAATAAGATGTGAAATGCGAAATCAATTTGAACATTTCATTATTAATAAATCATTCCAGACTACATTCTTTATAGTAACAAGAAGAGATAAATAGCTACATGATATTGTAATAAAAATTCAGACAACAACAACAACAAAAATAGCATCATTTCAATATATTCAATTTATATTAGTATTAAACAATTATTAATTAATGCGTACAGAAATGTAGGATTCTATTATGGATATTGCATGGAGTTATCGGAATCGCGTTCAGCGGTAAATGATTCAATTTAAATGCTAATAAGGTTGATTACTAAGAATTAATGCTCTTACCATCAATTATTAAGCATTATTTTAGGCTTATAAATCAAACATGATAGCTTTATGATTACTATTACGTTCATAATATGAATAAACTCGATATTCATAAATAAAAATAGCAATCATTTACACAGCAAATACATAACAAATACGTCTAAATTATATATTTTAATTTTAAGATGCATTGTATGTCTGATAGGAATATTGGTAGCGGCTTTATCAATTTCACTTTATAAAACAGAAACTACAGAGCTGTAATTGAGCTGCTTTTGAAGAATTTATGAGTTCCTTAACTAAGTGAAAGAACTGAAACATTGGATAATAATAAATTATTAATGATTGGATAAAGAAAGGATGTTTAATCTTCTATTTCGTAGTGATTTAATTTGCTATGATCCGTGCTTTTTCCAATTAATTTTGCAAAAATTAACTATTTAAAAAGTATATTAATTGACTGTATTTTTATTGTAAAGAAAATTCTCGATTATTATGAGTTATTAAAGAATTGATATTTTAAATTAATTAATTTTATTGCGCAATCTTGTTTGAAATTTAATTTTCAACTGCTTTCTCTCTCTCTCTCTCTATACATATATATAGAGAGAGAAGGAGAGAAAGCAATATATATATATATATATATATATATATATATATATATTCTCCAGGGTGGCATGTTTGTGTATAAGAGGTGCGAACAAGGCCCGTGAGCTCACAGTGTGAGACACAAGTAGATTAAGGCAAAAAAGAAAGAAAGTAACGATCCTTGCTTTTATATAACATGAGATATTGATTGGGAATTTCTTTTCACAGTACTTATATATTATTAAGGTTCTGATAGGGATTTCCCACATGTGTGAATTCTGATAAGGGAAACATTGGGATATTTTAAAAGAATGTGTTAGCTGGACAATTTTCCATCTCTTTACTTGGAAATGTAAACTTTTTTACAAAGATTTTTTGAATAACTTAAGTAGAAAAAAAATGATAGGAGCAGGGAATGAGAGAATATTTTAATATGGGCTGAATTACGATAAAACCTTGGAAATTAATTACATTTAAATTAGTGTTTAAAGCATCGCTATGTATCTATATCTATATAGGAATGGGGGGGGGACAGAATGCCTATTCACTCTCATTTAAATCAGTTTCTAGGGTTACAGTTTAAAGTGAAGAAGCTTTTAAATAAAAACTAAATTTATTTACAGAAAATTTAAAAGAAAAGAAATTAACAATTAGGACAGGACATGCTATTTACAATAGAGATAAAAGTATAATTTTCAGATGACATCAAGGGCGAAGCCTAACTAAATGCCCCATGGCAAAACTCTGCTCCAAAGTAGCATATTAAATAACCATAATATCGAAACGAATGATTTCACTCTTTTCTTTTCTGTCGAGCGAATCCCACTGCTGGCTTTTCTAAAATTTGATGTCACGTAGCTTAAGACTTTGGACCTATTTAGCCTTTAGTAGAACCCATGGTGTTCACTATTACAATAAAATAAAACTAAATGTGGAATAGTAATGACCACTAATTTAATCTCTACAACTCGGTCAATCCTGACAGAACGATGATCTCATCGTTTTTTACATATTGGCACTCAAGATTGATATTAAATTCCACTCGGCCAAACTGTTATAAAAAAGAAATTCTGAAATTCACTTTAAGTATATCGATTCCTAAGAGAGGTACAAAACATTAGTAGTACTAATTTATTGAATACATCACTGGAAAATATATCCAAAATATAAATGCAAAATTTAAAAGTTTACTACGAAATGAAAATATAATACATGAAACATGAAAAAACGTGTTGAGGTAAAATTATATTAGAATATTAAAATATACATAAAAATGAAACGTATTACAGAATAAAATAGTTATTAACAATCGGACTGATTTCGTTTTATTCAGCCTGGTGAATAAAATTTCATTAAATCAGCAGACGATGTGGTCAGATTAGGATCTTTATGGCCACCTATTTTCTCAACACCATACCGATCTCACGGTTTTACTTCTATAATTTTGTATGGTCCCAAAAACCTAGGTTTTAGCTTTAGCAAAATACCGAATTGAGTTCGTTGAATGGCTACAAAATCCCCTTTCTGATATAATGGGACTTTCTTTCGCTTTCAATCGTAGTTCTTCTTATTTTGGGCCAGTATATTCTGAATATTTTGTTTGTCTTGTTGAAGTAGATCCTTCTGTTCTTGTAATTTTTCTATTAATTCTTCCTACAGTAAGTATCGTACTCGGAGGTCTTCTTTATTCCTCATAGAAGTGCCAATTTACAATTCAAAAGGCGTCCATTTGGTATTGCGGTTTGAGGTACTGTTGAGGATTCTCTGCAGTCTGTTTACATGCTTGTACCATTTTGTAGGGTCATCAATGGATAATTTGGTCAAGACCGGTATGAGTGCTCGATTTATTCTTCCTACTTGGCAGTTTCCTCTAGACTGTTAAGTTTAAGTTCTAGACTGCAGTTTCCTCTAGACTGTTGATATTTCTTGTTCGTGGATGGCATAGGACCTATAAAATCAACGCGATAGGTATTTAATGGTATATCTTCTTTAGGAATAGGGTTTAAAATATTTCTTTCCTCCCAGTTTTCTTATTTGCTAATATATATGATACGCATCTCAAGATTACCTTTTGTACTCGTTTGGTTAGATTTGGAATAAAGAATTTTTGTCTGATGATTTCTTCGGTCTTCGTTGTTGAAAAGTGTCCTTTTTCATGAGCTAATTTAATTAATTCGGTTTGCATGTCACGTGAAAAAACTATTAATTCACAACCATTTTCATATTTATATAAGATTTCGTTTCTATCGAAAAATTCTTGATTAACACTGCCGTCAATTGCCAATCTGAAATTTCGGACATTTTCATCTTCTTGCTGAGCTCTTTTCAATCTTATTGTAATAATTTCGTTTGATATTATAGCTACCGGATTTCTGTTTAGAGCCTCTACATGTTGCATTCATTTGCCTCTTCGGTGAATAATTTCGTAGTCAAATTCTTCTAAAAGAAGTGCCCATCTGGCTATTAGAGTGACGAAGTCTTTTTTATCCATAGTCTTTTAGAAAGCAGAGCATTCTGTCACAATTTCGATTTTGTTTTGTGGTCTTGCCTCGTATAGCTGCGCATGTGTGGAGAATATTTCTAAATCTTCTATTCTTCAAGATTTAACACCTTCTTTGGTGAAGTCAAGTGAGTCTTGTTCTAAAACGTCTCACCCAAAAATTGCCTGAAAATTTAAATTTGATGTAGATACCATATACCATGTCAGAAAATATTTTTGTTCATCTAATTCGATATCTCTTCGATATCTTTAGATGATACCAAGGGTGAAGCCTAACTAAATACTCCATGGCAAAACTATGTACCACCGTAGCGTAGTAAATAACCATG
>JAPMOQ010028337.1:522358-579194 GCA_026543055.1 Argiope trifasciata | reverse complement strand
ACACACACACACACACACACACACACACACACACACACACACACAATAAATGGCCAAAGACAGAAAAGACACTGAATTTTGAATTTTAAACCTCGTTTCATTTGATCTCGGGAGGCATAATTTGTGCACAATAAGCGATGACAGCCTAGACCCTGTTCATCACCCAAGAGCAGAAGAACGTAAATTATTTATCCCTAGTCTGATACACTATGAGATTCCGTTACTGATTTTTCTATGTGTTGACCCAAGGAAGGGAGTCATAGGGATTAAAAAAATCCCCTTGACTGATAGTTTTTTATCGCATCACTCGGTGTGTGTGAACTGAAGTTTTAAACATTTAACAAGTTCTGTTGAATTAATTAAATAGAAAAATTGGAATGGAACAGTAAATAATGGAATGTTTTAGAATTAATATGGGCCAAATTACGAGAAAATTTTGGAAAATAATTAGAATTGAAGTAAGATTTAAAAATATCATTATATATATATAAATATATCTATATATTTCAAATCAGTTTAATGCGTAAAGAATCCCTTATGAATTCTAGTTTACGAAATTCGAATTTCAGATACTGATTTCCGAATATTGTGAATTAAATACAAATAATTAAAAAAGATTTTTTAAAAATTCTTGCTTAAATAACAGTGTAATTCACTATTAATTAAGAAGCCAGAATGGAGCAACATCAGATTTCGCCTGATATCTAATGTGATGTATCATTTAATAATCAAATAGGTTTCAGAAAAAAGAATTTCTAAACATAGTTCTTTTATTTTAGCAAGAATCTGTTAGACTACAATGGCAAAAAATATGTTCTCTTTATTAATTTTAATGCTATCGTAAATTGTAATAAAGATACCACAGAAGTAACAAAAAAAATTTAAAAGTTTTTTTCCCTTAAAAGAGTTTGCAACTATCCTTTACACTTCTTTATACATTTTTAGGACTGAAATACGAATCTTGTAAATTTAAATTTCCTTTATTTTTTGATACCGGGTGGTTGCATTTTTTAAAAATTTAATTTGTTCTAATCTTATTTATAGTTGAATATTTCCTAAGTGTAAGCGATGAATCGTTTATTCAAATGAAAGAAATAATTTAGTATTCAATTTAATTCTTGTACTTTCCATCGTCTCTATAAGTATAAAATTATTTGAATCATTATTGAATATTTACATCGGGATATCTGCATGTATTTTCAAATAAAAAATTATGTCACAAATGAAAAATACATGTTTTCTTATTGTGTTGTTATTGTATTAACCTGAAATTTTTATTATGTAAGAATATAAAATTTTATTATTTTAGATATTGCTAATTCTTAAATTGAATGTGCAATTTTGAGTATAATAATTATTGCATAGAGATATGTCTCATTCAAATGTTATGGTTCTATATGTTTTTGCTTGTATGATTAAAGTTTAATCCTATTCAAGTTAATGTCTATTATCCTTGAACTTAGATAACGTAGTATTCATTTAACTTCCAAGAAAAGAATGATTGAATCTAAAATTTACTTGCATATCCGTAGACATTTTCTTTTAGCTTTTGTCTAAAATATATAATGTATTCATAGAGAAAAAATTCATCTATGCTTACACAATCCTTAAAAAGTTTCTTGTAAACATAGACGAATAGTAAAGACAAATGTTACAAATAATTAAAACGAAAAACACTTCTTACTGATTAACAAATTCGAAAGATGCTGCTAACCCTTTAAAATGGTAAAGCATATGCATTTTATAAATTACTCCAATTTTTAAAAAAAATATAAGTATTAAGTTTCAAAAACTAAAATAGTCATTTTCCATATCAAAATCAAATAGATAACAAAAATGCAACTTAATTTTATTTCATTATTGAGCGCAGTCCACAATGCTCATTATTTTTAATTAGTTATCACCATTTAATACTCTCAATCAACTAATCTAGCAATTGGGAATTACTTGATTATTACTAGTTATTGTAAAAATGATGGCCCAAAGATATTCTAATGATATAGTTTCAATCAACGCTTCTCAATGTTTGAATAATGCAACAGTTTCTTTCAAAATGAACAGCAAGTTAATCAAAATTATTGCTCTGTATGGATCAATATAATTTGTTATGCTACCCGTGACTTGAGTACTTATGTAAAGTAGGAAAAATGGCACAAAAAATATTCTAAACATATGACGTGCAGAGTGCGTTAATGAGAAAAAAATGTAAATGCAAGCTATTTTTATTTAAATAAAATAGAGATCTAGTTTAGTTTTGTTATGTTTATCTGAGACAATTGGAATCTGTTTGAAAATGAGATTCAACTTCATATGCAGTTCCTGCGTCAAATCGAATGCTTTTTATATTACCCTGAACTGCATAAGTTGATTAAAATGTTAAAATATATTAGACCATTCAGAAAACTTTAGTGATCTATGAATATAATTTAACAGATTTTCGAACACATTGCAACAAAATGTTTACTGTATGCGAGTTCACCAATTATCTAATTAATGTTTTAATTACGTTTACCCAATGAGCATGAGGTCACAAGACTGTATGACGAGGAAAAAAAGAGAATACAAATTATTTTTCATGTAGACCGCGATAAACTACTAAATAATGCTAAAAAAACAGCCAAATGCAGCCACACTTTCACGTTGGGTTTCACTTTGGCTTTATTCTTGGCGTAGCTTTTAATAGAGGTCACTATAGAAATCAAGCTGTACTTTAGAGTTCCTATATTTTTGTCTTCATTCTTTTAAGTTTTTAAAAAATGTTGAAATTATGGAAAAGATTTTGCCTGGGATGTCTTAGCCCGAGCCCTATTTCCAGTCTTGTGACCTCATGCTCATTGGTAAACGTAATTAAAACTTTAATTGGATAATTGGTAAACTCGCATACAGTGAAAATTTTGTTGCAATGTATTCGAAAACCTGTTAAGTTATATTCCTAGATCACATCTTACAAATAAAGCAAGAAGTCAAATAAAATCGAAAATTAATTCAATACATTAATATATGTGATAGCATGATATTTTCAAATACAATTAACTACTAAAAGTTAATATTTTTTTGCACTAGCTGAACATATAAATATTAATAAATTTGTTAAATAATAATTTAGAAATAACATATAATAAACCAATTCCTCGAATCAAAATACCATATTTTATTGTAGACAGAAACAATGAGCACACAATTTAAAATATAGTTATTATATCATATGCATTGGTGAGTTAAAAAAAATAACACTTTGAAACCCTTATGAATTCCGTTTTTTCCGACAATTATTAAAGCACTTCGCAGAGGAATATTGATACGTGTATATAGCAAAATTTCAACTTACGCGAAATCTAATAAGTTGAACTCTTTTTAGAGTTATTACAAATGTCGAATTTGGAAAAAAAAATAGTAGAAATGAAAAGAAAATTGGAGCTTTTTTTCTGTAATGAACAAGAAAAATCTCGTAAATCGATGAAACTGCATATATAACAAAAGAAATTATCAGTCTCTTCTATTTGGCATTTGACAGTAATAAAGATATTTGACTAATGAGATAGTTCATTTGCATGTAGATAGTCATTGAGCTTTTGGAAATGTTTCCACAAATTGCTTCCATAGAAGTTGCTATCTTAGATCTAAATATTCTAGAAAAACAAATGGGTAATTGGAAGCTTGATAATGTGTTTCTGCTCACAAATTCTGAAGATAGCAGATTTCGAAGAGGAATAAAGTCAAAGGCAAAGACAAAAACATTAGATTGCCAAGAAGAAATTTTACACAAGAAAATAATATCGTTTTATCAAAATAGCTATATTTTATATAACTATCGATACCAAAATAGATAATTAGTAATAGTATTTATATATATATGTAATGATATTTTAAAGTTAACTTAAACTAAATAAATTTCTTAAAATTTAACTCAAGTTAGCCCATATTAATGCATTCTATTATATTTTCTTATTTCCTGATACAATTCAACGTTATCTACTTAATGAATTCAAGAAATGCTTTGTAAGTTCTTTAGTCAGCGAATTACACGAGAGACCGTAATTGACAATGAGTAAGAGTGAGTGAGAGTAATTACTAACCTAAGCAAATAATTTTATAAAAAGATCCCTCTGTTTCCCCTGCTTTTAAAGTCACATGTTCAGAAATACCTATCAAAATCTTAATCATATATTAGCAATGCAACAATATTTTCCCTATGAAAGTATGATGTAAAAATGAGGGAAAATTAATTTCTCTTTGTTTCGCCGTATCTGCTTTCCCACGCTTCTTGTAAATATGCTGCCTGCCTTAGATGGAAGAATGAAGAGAACTTTAAAATAAAAAGTTATATATATATATATATATATATATATATCCTTCAACTAATTAAAATGTGCATCCTTTCATGTGAAATGTTACACTCTAACTTACGTAGTTTCGTCAGTTTCGCCAATGATATAAATTCTATAACGCTTAATTTATATAGGTTTGAAATTTGACAGTGTATAAATGACACCTTAAATATGAACTAACAAGCGCTTCTGTAATGATAGGAATTTTATTCAAAAATATTCATAAACATTATGAAACTATTAACTATGTTTTGTGAAATGGTATTAATATTTATTGGCAATTCATAAAACAAAATATCATATATTTTAAATATTTTTCGATTACATGATATTCATTATTTCTGTTGTTGCAATTTTTATTATTAGCATATTTAAATAAAGAAAAGTTCACTGCAATCATTAAAAGATATATTGTCATATATTATACTTATTTTGGTGTGATTTTATACAGAATTATATTTTCTGGGAGAATTGATTTGTTATTATGAATTTAAAAATTTACGATTTGTCATAAAAAACAAATAATTTAATAAATAAATATTTTTTACTATTTTATAATTAAAATAAATAATTCGCTATGTATATTTTAAATTTTCTGTTGAGATATTAAATTTTATTTACGAAAAAAATTCCCTTTATTTATAGTTGAATTTTCGGCAATTTTCATTACCAAGAATTTCAACTTCCCTTATGTTATCGTTTGATCAACCACTTTTTTTTTTAAATTTATGTCGTTGTTATTTATGGTACTGGATACAGACAAGCCCGATGACTAAGCATTCGTATTTAAGTTGAGTTTCAGCTTCTCTTGTTTCATTAGCGCCATCTAGGGCCAAGAGTAAATAAATCATGTCCCTACTCATACAACACAGCCCTTTTCACGGAACGGACTTCATTCATACATTTCATTCCTTGATCCATAGATAGTAATTTAGACTTGAATCACAGCACCATTCCTTCAGATCCAGTAACCCCAGTGGTATTCTCGCGACTTGGAAGGCTTTGTGGCTACGGCACATTTATAAGTGCACCAGTCATTATGTACTCTGAAATTTTTTTATTATATGGTATTGATTTTAACTAAGTTTTTTTTTTAGTTTTGGTTATATTAATGTCTCATTGTAAAGCACTAGGGCTATTATGAATCGGATCTCGTAATTTTGAACCCCCATCAGATGACAAGGACGATACCTAAGCTGCTAGCCCCTCTCCACGCGACACCACACCAGTGAGAGGACATTAATTTAACTAGGATAAAAAATGTAGGAGGATTAATGTAGTAAAATAGTGCCATCAGTATCGTCATATCAAAATATTTTTTGTTTCTATTTTATCTAAACATTCCCTAATTTTGATTGAATGATTAATATGACTGATTAATATGTCATCTATCTGAATGAAAATGAACAGGCAATATTCAATATTCTATTCGAAAATAGTTATTGAATATTTACAGTCTGTTACTACTAGTTTATAATGTAGGAGGGATTGAAGTCATAAAATAAAAGTTTATTCAAACTGAAAATTTTCAAAAAAAAAAAAAAAAAAAAAAAGATCAAACTTGCTTTGAATTTTCGTTATAACTCTTTTTTGTATATAATCTGGGAAATCAATTTATAAATATTGCAGATAAAAACAAATTTTCGTATACTTTTTGCTGTATATTTTAACTATAACTTCACAAAGTCAGGGAAAATTACTTAAAAAATAAAATTTCAATCAAAAAATAAGTGAAAGAAAACTGGCTAAACTAACGTAAGCATATTTTGTTTCAGCAAAATAAAAATAAAAATATTTCCCAAATAACTAGTTTCGAACTTCATAAAAAATCTTGTTAAAATTTTTCACAAAATCTAAACTTATCAGATATTGCACTTATCATCAATATTCCATAAAGAGCTTAAATTTAAGGAATAAGAAAAACACCGGGAGCATAACAGGAATGTAAAAATCGATTTTTCCCACCAGAAATGATTTTCTTCAAAATGGAAAGCTTAGGCCCCTGAGCGAAATGAAAAGATAAAAATATAAATACCAGATAAAGCGTCGAAGTTGGCAGAAAGAGCCACTCCCTCATAGTTTTGGGGCAGTAAAATCACCCAAAGCTATTATTTTAAAGGAAGTAGTTTGAAAAATGCCTACCCTTTCGCTATCCATCAAATCTATGTCTTGTTTAAACAGTAAGCTTTAAGTTCAAACCCTTGAGATATGGACAATTCTATTTCCATGAAAACCATCTCTTTGGTATAAGAAAGCAATGACTCTTTAAAGAAGTTTTAAAACGAATCTTTAAATAGATCTTTTTACAAAATGTTTAAAAATGACAAAATTTACTCCCGTTAAAAGAATGTTTCTGTAAAAAGATCCTAAATTATAATTTCAATATTTTGCTCGAAAAATTCTGGAACTTATTTATTATGGAAGAAAGGAAGAAGATAGACTGTGCTTTTTCGAAAATTTCACAGAAATAATTAACTTGCAGCCAATGTTTTCACTTTTAGGATTCAAAGATTTTCTTTTCCGCCACATTTTGCCATTGCACTTTTTCAGAAGTTAATCGCTGACTAAACACATTCTCCATTCGAGGAAAAAAAATTCCTCTGCTTACATAGAAGTCAAATGTAGTCTTCTTTACATATGAATTGATATCCGGAAACATAAAATGTTGACTGATATTAAAAATAGTCAAAATTTGGGTTGGAAAACTACTTTTCAGTCCCTATGACAGATGATATTTCATCTGTCTAAGCATTTTAAGTACAAAAGTTGTTCGTTTTAATGAGAAACTAGCTTTGCTAATTCTAATTATTTTTCTATCTTTAATTTTAAAAAATAGTTATAGCGAAATAAAAATTCCAACTCCCACCATTTCCACCATCTTTGAGCTAAATGGGCCATTTTCGAACTCGTCTGACATTTTTACATTTCTAACAATATCTCGGACGAGATACTGTTAAAATCATAATTATATATATCATAATTGAAGATATATGTATTAGGGTAGTTCTAGGGGTCTTGATCGGAGAAGGAAAGGAGCAATTTTACAGAAGTCTCGTCATGAAAACCATTGCAGTAGGTACTCTTTCTGAAGGGATCTATCCAATAAGATTAAATTAGCTTGTGAAAATATGCTAATTGCAAAAGAAATGGGATGAAATGTTTTAACAAGGAATTGGGTATCGAAAGGACCTGATAACAGACTCTTTATTGAGGTGGAGCACACACTATGGGTTCTCCCTGCAACGGAAAGTTGCCTGCGATGATGAACTATGTCGGTGCTTTTAATTATTTGAAGTGGTTGTATTGCTTAGCAGACACATTTTACTCTTCACATGTTCTTTAATCTACACTGAAGTGACAAAAATCATGTACTATTAACAAATTAAAGGCGAGAGTCGTTCTATTGCGATTATATCCGCGTTACCTAGCATACTTTCGTCAAGATCCCCCGCCTTTAATGTGTTAATATCTCAGACTTCCTTTTGCCAGGCTAAGGGTGGCAATTTGTCTTGGCATGGAATCAAGAAATGGCTGAAAGTTCTCTGCAGAAATATTGACTCTCCCTGCATGTACAGGCGTCCAAAGTTGCAAAAATGTTGCGAATGCAAGATTTTGTGCAAAAACTGTTATTTTAAATGAGCCCCATTAATGATTAACCCTATTTAAGTCTGGAACTCCAGGAGATTAAATTATTCCATAGGCTAACTCACAATATTCTTCAAACCAATCGCGAACAGTTGTCGCTGGCTAAGTGACATGATACATTAGGATTCATAAAATAGTTTTCGTAGTTTGGCTATATGAAGTCCATGAATGGCTGCAAGTGATCTCTAAGTAACCGAAAATAATCATTAACAGTATGTGATTGACTCAGTTTAAACCATATAAAAGCAGACTATACCCTTATGGAATCACTATCCATTGCGTTGTTGACAATTTGGGTCTGTGCCTTCGTAGGGTCTTCCTTATACTGGAACCCTATCTTATGAAATAAAATTGTGATTCATTTGACTCAAATATGGTTTTTCTGTTGCATAGGGCTCAATCGATAAAGTAATGAGCAGAAGAAAGGCCGGATATGGCGTGCTGTTAGAAAAGACACTCGAATCGGTCTTTTGTTACTATAGCCCATTTAAGTAATTTTGTCGTCCTGTTCTAACGTCACATAGTCTGTCATACATTGCACTTTTTCTGAGATAATTTCATGAAATGTTATCACTGACAATTTTTCGCACATCTAGCTGTTTTGGCAATTGTGTAGGCAGTCGTCTACTGCGTTGCTCATGGTAGGAAATTATGCAATTCTTGGTACACTCTTGACATTGTGGAATGCTGAATTCTCCTGACAGTTTCAAAAGTGGAATGTCTCATACGTTTAGCTCCAACAACCATTCTGCTTTGAAAATATTTTAACTTCCATAGTGGGGTCATAATCACATTAGAAAACTTTCGGCATGAATGCAAATGAAATTCCTTCCCTCACGAATTCCACTTCCTCAATGCACGACCCATTTATGTGTTTTTTATGAGATACTTCTGATATCTGTGTATTTACACGTTACTATTCTATTATATATCAGGCTGTCTTAAAGGATACAATATCCATACTGAGGAACGTCAATCTTCGATATTTGCTTTAGATGTCTGATATTTTAAATATATTTCTGGTGAGAGAGACATATCACTCACGGCCCGCGAGCAACAATGAGTCTTCTTCCTCTTGACTAGAGCTGTGATGTATTTCAAACGGTGGCTCTCAAGCTACATACCATGGGAACGCTTTTGGGAGAACTCTTCCTTTTTTGACTATGACGTTCAACAACCTATTTCCATAAAATGTCCCTCAATATTGTTAAGATATTTCCCTGAAATTCTGAATACCTGGGAATATCATGAAGATATAATAACAATGTTTATGAGAATTTTACGGTTATATGGCAGTGCTTGTATTTAATTTAAGTACAGTTATATTTATAGGTTCAATGAATCTTATTTTTTAACACAAGTCTAGAAAACATTTTATATTATATTGATTAATTTTTTTTGATTTACTGCCAAATTTTTTGAAACTAAGAATGAATAAATAAAATAATATAAATTTCTCACATTCATCTTTATGATTTACTTTTTATTCGTATTGTCTTATTATTTTATTCTTTAAACATTATTCTCTAAATGAAGAAACACATTTTGAGCCTGTTTCATCAAAATTTCCGATTGAATTTTTTCAGTTTGTTACATAACTTTGCATTAATGTTAGATTCTACCAGATTTCAAACAATTTGTCATCTTTTGGAAATCATTTTTCACAAATGTTTTCTCCCATTTATAAATTATTCTTCTTTTAAATCATTCAAATGACTACCTACAAATTCCATTTTATCCCAGTTGTAACTTTCCATTCGGTATTTCTCCATTGCATGGACGGATTCTCCAAATCATTATCCCTTTTCAAACTGCAGCACTATGAGATGAGATTTGCTGCGAGATTTCACTCTAGTTCATCATTCATTGCGTTCATCCATCTTTCGTAATTACCTTTCTCGCCGATTGAACACGGCGATTCATCAACAATGTCCACTTCGGAATCCTCAAGTGATCAGTTACGATTCGGTAAATTGCAATGATGCATGGGCTCTTCAGGCTCACGCGAAATGGCGCAAATCACTGACTTGCTTAAAATCAGTTGTGGGATTTGTAGAAACCGCGGCAAATATTTATCGGATTATGCAAATACTTCAGAGATTGAAGGCACCAATCCCTTTTAAATTATGGCTGCGGGATATGATAGAATCGACAGCTAATCTAATGTCATAGCAAAGACTGAGAAGTATCTATGTTTCTATGGCAGCTGATATTAAATATTTTAACAAGCCTTTCTGATGATATTATATGGTTAATGAATTTCTGTTGAGTTGATATTTATCCCTAAATTATCTTAGGGATTTTATGAATCTTTCTTATCTTTATAAAATCCAGGTATATAATTATACTTCATAAGTATTTATAAAAAATTAAAATATTTATAAAAAATTCTATTTTTAAGTAAAATAAAGCACTTTCTAATGGCATTAAAATTCATAATAAATAAAACTTGTTGACTCAAAAAGAGAATAAAACTAGTTATTTTCGATGGCATAAAACATAAAATATCAGATATTACCAAATATAATAAAGTAAACAGATTTTGAATAGATTTAAATTGGTAATATTTATTACTTTTAGAAATGACCTAGATTTTTTATGATTAATTTTTAAATCTATTTTACTTTAGGATTACCAACATTTATAATTAGAACACGTTTTCTCATCCAGCTCAGGTTATTGCAATCATTATAAGATGGTTTATTCTGGTTCCTAAAGAATATTTCCTACCCGTTAAGTTGGGATGACTGAAAGCAGAGAATTTTAAAGCGACCAATTGTTAGAGATATAAAACAGTGACACGAGGAATATGTATTTTTTACTTTAAAAGTTTATTTTAAATTAAAAAAAAAGAATGAACCATGCAATAAAGATTAGAGAGATAGAAAGTTTTGATCCTGTCAAACAATCAAAGCATTAATATCTCTTAACAATAAATCTTCAACAATGATTTTGAAACAATATTTGCATTTTATTGAGCTTGACATTCACATTGTAAAAATCATGGTAGTGCATTATTAATTTTTTATATTTACCAAAAAATAACAGTGAATTAACAAATATATAAACAAATCTTTTGTACATAAAGATTTGAGCTTGGACCTGAGACCATTTAAACAATATATAATATAATTCATATGTGTTACATTACATATTTATAAAAAATGTTGCTTTTTACCTATCAAAACAGCTTTAAGTTTTCATATTTTGCTGTGCTGTTGGCTTAAACATGAGTGTTACAATGAATAAAAAATGTTGAATAGGAAATCAAATTGCATTGATGTTTAAAGCTAAAGGAAAAAATTTGCTTACTCAATTACATATTCCCAATATAAGATAGATTTTTATGTTGCTCATTTCTCAGCTTCAAAATACTCTTCCAAAATTCCTTAAAAGTTTTACTGCGTTAATAAAAATTTTGTGAACAAAAATTTCAATTTTTTTTCAATGAATAATTATCTACCTCAGAATTTATGATATTTTTTCAAATTAAAAATATATATATACATTTCCCTTTTTTTCATTTCTATATAAGTATTAAAACCTTCAGAAAATTGATACTACTTATTTTATATATGCAGATTTATTCATTCAGCTCTTTATTCAAATTTAATATAAATTCATAGCAAATGAATTTTTAACTTCCCAATACAAAATACATAAAGTGTTAAATTATTTACAACAAAATTCTGCTTTGAAGGTTGATGAAGCTTTGAGTGAAGTAGTTTTGTGGGGATGATTGTTTATGATTTGGAAGGGAGTATATTCATTATATTAGTCCATATTAAATCAACAGGAAGACGTTAGAAATTTGAAGATTTTAAACCCATCTTTCTCCTGTACATAGTCGAATTTCAATGATTTTTCGAAATTTTGATCTTTGTATACAGGATACGAGATATTTTTAAGAAGAATGTAATTGCTGAAGAATTTCATTTTAGTTCTTTCATTTCTTTTCACAGATTTTAAACTCAACTTTCTCCTGTACAGGGCAAATTTCTCCTGGTTTCAAATTTTTGATCTTCATATATTATATTAGATATAAGATATTTTAGCAGATACTTTCAGCATAATGGTGGTAATCATGGATGTATCTCATTTTAGTTCATCAATTTCTTTTCAGCAAGAATTTTTGACTAAAACTTATGAAAGTATGCTCTGGACAAAAAATTTCATATATTACAAATGAACAAATAATATGCAAATAAAATAGACGACAAAAGTAATGAGAATGGCACAAATATTCAAGGAATTTCGGATATAAAAATTCGGATATCTTAAAATCAATCTCTTATAAAACAAAAATCTCAGAATAAAATATGCTTAATTGCTAAGCTTGTTGTGAAGTTTGCGAATGGAAATTTACATTACCAAGCTATTTTCATGTTAATCCTTGGAAATCTGAAAAGTAATTCAATGAAAATTATTCACTTAAGACAAGGGCGTGATGATTATTCTGAAAAATAAATATATATATAAATGTTTCTTTTTGAATTTTCCCGTAAAGTTAATTTACTTATTTTTAACATTATGTAGGTAATTTTAAAAATAAAAATTGAAACATAAATACATAAAACATCAAAATTATTCACCATCTTGAATGGGGATCATAAGTCATCTCTCGAGTGCAAAGGATTAACATCATTGCTCTACAGAATAAATTTAATATATGTCTGTGAAATGTATTAAAAATGTCGAATTTGATGACAGTTATACTAAATACATACAAAGAATAATTGTAGTCAGATAGAAACCTAGTCTTTTTACATGAGTTTTCGTTTGTTGTGGTATTCAATATCCCATTTATAGTACGATGTTTTGCTTTATTTCATGATATAATATTTAATGGTAGGAATAGAAAATTAAACCGCCTTTCGCGATTATTATTATCAACGGAGCAACAACTAAAATATTTAAACTAAAGCGTAGAACCGACTTAGTGTTATAACGCAACCATAAATTATTTCAGAATTTTCTGGTTATCTCATAAAATTAATATCTCACTACACTATTCACCAAGTAGACGAGAAATTATGGAAAATTCTTGCTTGTGAATAGGCGAACCATTAATTGTTTAGTTTTCGAAGCTTAAGGATTATTCTCCATTTCCCCATTATTCAGATAAAGAATCCGAGGACTTCTCTGGGAACCGCAGCTGTGTATTACTCCAAAGAATGCTCATTTTCAGCAAATTAGCTTATGCAACAGACGCGGTCACCTGCGGAAACCCGCTTTTCTCCTTCGGTGATTTCAGGAAAGTGGATTATGTGGAACTTGAGGCACTGCCAAGATATCAACACGGTAATGCGTGCGGAGCCAGAAATCGCCCTTAATCTTTTTTTCAGTCAAAAAGAAGGCTGAGTAATGATGGCTGAAAGAATGGGACTCATATTTTTCTAGAAGCTAAAAAGTATTTTGGGTGGGAGCAGATGCATGGATGATGTATTTTTTTTGATTTGCTGCTCTTGGTGGTATCTAGTATTCTGTTCTAAAATGAGAATTTCAAGTATAATCTAGACGCCATCGATGACATTTGAGAAAATATATTAATGTCATTTTGTAATAGCAAACTGAATATCCAGTAAAATGGCAACATTTTCCATATTCTACCAAATGCATTACCAGATCTAGATTTTGATAATAAAAGGCTAAGGATCAAACTGTGATAGAAGAATAAGGCTTTTTAGAAAATTCGTTTACATTAGCAGTGATATTTCTGATAAAACATGAAACAATACCCTCACATTAATAATAACAATGACACTCTTGTACACAATGAAATTTACCAGTTTTGAAAAGTATTACTATACTGAACTTCCATAATACAATAAAATGGGGTGATGTATTTTATTCATTGTAGAAGTTGAATAGAAAATTCCTAAACTACAAATTTTAAAAAAAGGAAATTATCAATTTTGAAAAGAGGCAGTAATGCGGTTGCCTTAGACTTAGAAGAAGATGATAGGACAAAGACTTTTATACATATTATAATTGGTCAAGATTAAACATGAATTTCATATAAAAAAGAAACTTACAGGACACTATAATGTCTTGGCTCTTTCAAAATAAATTAATTTCAGAAAAAAAAGTTAAAAGAGCTCCATGTTTATGTAGAAATAATTAAGAAGAGTTATTTACATTTAATTATATTGCTGCAGGATGAAATATAGTATTCTTTTGAAAATAGTATTTTGACTGAAAAATAGGAACGCTGTTTTTACTGCACAATTCCAATAGTTTTGATTTTTTTTTTTTTTTGGATTGATTAGCACTTTAGAAATGTGTGTTCAAATCCGATAGCGCTTTGTTACAATTATCAATTCAATGCTACTGAATAGCAAATCTTCAAAGTAAGAGTTTTTTTAGTGAACATTTCGCTAACATATGCACACATATACATATGTGCGAGTTTATTTTCTTTCCTTCTTAACCTACAGATATTGTCAGATTTACTACTTTATCTGTAGTTGAACATTTTTTCTAACGAAGCAGCTGTTTTCAATAGAAATACGTAGACGTGAAACAAAATGAAGAAAACAAAAACTGAAAGTATTTATGACAGAAACTCTGAAATGAAAATTATTCTCCTAAATTTAGACAGAAGAAAAGGATAAAGAAAAATTCAAAAAAAACCATTCACGTTTTCTGAATCAAAAAGATGTTGATATTATATCGAAAAGATCAAAATTAATTTTCTTTTGAAAAAGGATGACATACATTTAATTTTGCTTCCTTTCATCCAATTGCTTTTGACAATGTTTTTTCTTTGTTGCTCACCAAATCTTTCCCTTGACTTCTTTTGTCATATGGAATCAAAGTTTCCGAGCACCTCGTCTATTGAAAGGAAATGATGGTATGTCCTTTGAAACTATTTGCTGAATCTATTCAATTCATTTTGCTTTCCTGTCAGATAATTCTAAAGTTAACTTTGATAAGAAATTAATGGGGTAATGCTTTATCTACAGAAAATGAATGGATATAAGTTTTATTTAAAAAAAGAATAAGCTCAATTTATTATTCATACGCCAAATTTGAAACATTTCACGGATAATTACAAATTATGTTTGATTTTAAATATGTGAATGTAATTTTTGACGTTTTGTATGCCTTGTGATGTGAAATTTGGAAGAAATCTCAATAAAATATGATTCCCAAAAGCTGGTGTTTTCAACTGCACAACACCATGCGTCGCTCTTCACTACGAAATGCTTTTAAAAGATAGTTTATGCTCAATTGAAAACTATTTAAAAGTTGTATCGTTAATTACTAGAAAAAGTTTTGAAAATTTAATATATCATTACAAATTTCAGCGATCTCAATTAAATAAAAATAATAGCTCCTAGAGACAATTTCTTTTTATATATCTTTAAGACTGAAAAAATATCTTTCATTTATAAATAAAATAACGTTAAATCATTCAAATTTTGAAGATTTTTGAACTATAATTTAATATATTTTACAGAAAAAATTATTATGACTTCATACTATTCTAATATTTGTGCTTTCCAGAAAAGCTTTTTAATATTTTATAAAATAATCCCGTCTTTAAAAAACTGAAGTGTTTTGATAAAAATTTATTCAGAGGTACACCTTGTTTTACAAATAATTCTCACTTTTGAAAACATTTAATTCATATAACATTAAAAATACCAATAAATTCTTTAAATTATATTGTAACATAAATATAAAAAATTACGCCGTTAATTTAAACAAACAGATTTATCAGAAAGAATCAACTCAAATAGTACAGCACGAGAATGAGAAATTATATAACACTAATGGGGATCAGCTTTTATACATAATAAAATGCTTCAGAAAAGTAAAATTTGAATATTTAAGACAGATCTAGAGCCCTCCTGATATTAGATAAACAATAGATAGTATTTTAAATGAAAGAATTCCAGACTTTACAAAAAACATCGCGGCTGGGAATCGAAAAATGAACCAACCACTTAACAATGAATTTAGTTACATTAATGTCTCGTTTTAAAGCAACATTAGGGCTATTTTGGGATTGATCTTATAATTTTGAACCGAGGTCTGATGACGAGAACCATACGTGAGCTTGCATTCCCTCTCCAAATTGCACCACCAAACCAGTGAGAAGACGTTTGGCTTTGACAGATTCAACGTGCACCGACCCGCTTACACGACTATTCTGCGGTGAAATCAGGTCGCGAACCTGAAACCCTTTGAGACGTGGTCACCGCAGTCTATTAGAAATGAGATGTTGTCAAATGAGTTCACGGCGGTTGCTAGCTATTCCGATTTGAGCTGCAATATTTATATTCACAAAGTATTTGTCACAAATCTTATCATTCTTTTTAAAAGCTACTGTGAAATACTTCTGGTAAACAAATATTAACAAGTTTTAGTATATAATGTCGTTTTAATCAAACATTATAAAAGAATAAAAATTATTAAAAAATATAAAAGAACTTTGATCATGCATTTTGGGTAATGAAAGACAATATTTTTTAAAACCATTTCCGGAAATTTCAAAAGAAGGTCACGAACAGGAATTCCTTTCTAGATCAATAATTTCCGTTCTTCTGAAAAAAATTTCCGATAGGAAATATTTATTCCTTTGCTACGAATACGGAACGTATATATTAAATTTATTTCGAAATGTTGAATAAAATTCAATTCTTCAGATTTTTACGAAATTAAAAGTGAGAGTCTAATATTAACGATACTGATAAAATCTCTGCTATTTGAACCACCAGACTTTAACATGTAATAAGAGCTTAACCATCAGATGTATTAGCATGTAATAAGAACTTAACTATCATATGCATTAACATGTAATAAGAACTTAAAGCGATCCTGGTCTAGGGATAGCGCGTATTCCCCGCTATCTGGGCATCCCTGTTTTGAGTATGGCTGATTTTAACTCTGTGTTCTATTTGTGAGGTGTATGGAAAAGGCCGTTTGTAAAAGGGGATTGTACCAAGTATGCGTGTCAGCTTGACATGAGTTAAAAGCAGACTTTTTCCCTCGCGTGCTAAGGGATCTTTATCCTCAGAAGCATCCCTCTTTCCCCGATCTCTCGGATTTTGTTTGAACTGGAGTTCAATGCAAAAGGGATAAGCAGAAACAACATCTTATTACTGCTCTATTACTTGATGAAATTACCATGCCCCCTCTTGTCTTCAATTGTATAACGAATTTGTTGGAGTAAAAATAAGTTAGAATTATTTTATTTCGGTAATTTCTAGAATGAAATTTTATCACTATCTCAATTCTAGTAAATACTTTGGACGTGAAGTAACTACCTTAAGATGCAATATTGGAATTATTAGCTTTGAGATCAGTATATGCTTTCAAGTAAATCTTAAAAATCGGAATAATAAAAGAAAAGATATTAGTAAGTGTATAAAAGGGATTAGCTACTAGTTAAAAAATAGCGATTTATGATTTTGTGCCTTATAAGATAACCGGTGGAGAAATATTACAGTGAAAAAATATCATGCTTTTATGTAAACATTATGTGCTGCAGAAAGTTTAAAATTCAAAAAATACTTTTGGCTTCGTTATGCTGAAATAAACTGACAATCTAATTTGCATAAAATCAATATTTTTTAATAAATGATACTATTTTAATATGTTATTTTTTGAAAATAGTTAAAATGTATTTCTAGAATGATAACTATTGATGAATAAATAAATTAAAAAAAACACGTCTACTTTTTTAAAGGAGTTATTTCTGTATTTAAAAAATTCTCTCAATATATGGCAGTCTTTCCGGATTTGTGCTGTCATATATTAAGTTGTAAAATCGACAAGCAATAGCTATAATATATTAGAATTTGGACATAAAATTTTTAAAAGCATACTTACCAGTACAAAAGCAAACTGTCATGCTAAAATATTGAGTCTTGCTCATGAATACGTTTAAATTATAAAAAACGAAAGATAATTTTATACGCTTACTCTAGAAAAAATGGTAATCTCAGGCATAAACTCCGTCGTTTTTACACATTTACGACATATAATTCTCTTGCAGAGAGTAAAAGATAGTCGGGATTACAGTTCTTTTGGTAAATATTTGAAACAGGATAAAAGTCTACTCTACTTTTCCAAAACCCTTTATCCAGAAACTTATGACACTACGAATAAAATATGTTACAAGATGTTATGAAAGTATTTTTCTCCTTGACAGTCTTTTTATTGGCAACAGCCCAAAATATATATATAAAAAAGAAAGATTTCCCTTGGACATGTTTTTTCATTTTTTTTCAGAGATCGAAGTGAAATATTTTCTGCGAAATATTTCGCATCTATGCATACGTCTTTTAGTTTACTGTCATTAAACTCAAAGGCTTCGAAAACAAAAAATAGTTTTGAAATAAAAAACAAGAATTGTTTCCAAAATTACGATTTAATACTTCATTATTAAGATTTTACAATAATAAAAGTAAACTAGAATTTTTAGAAGATTTGTACAACATAGTTTAGAATAAATTGTTGCTTAAGAAACAACAATTTATAAAGATAAATAAATATTTATGAAGATGAATATTTTTTTAATAAATATAAATAAGAAAATTAGTTAGAAAAGTCTTAATCTTCATAAAAGAATGACAAAATCTGCCATATTATAAAATATCTGAAATGAGACACATTTTTAAAGAAAACGCAGCTGCTTTTTCCATTTTAAAAATTGGTATCTTTGGGGTTAAAACTATCTAAATGATTTAATTTTATTTACACTATTAGTCATTTAAATTGCTTAAAAAGTCATGCTGATTTAAGAAAACTATTGTAGTTATGGTATTGTGGTTGAAATGAATTAAATATGTCAAAAAGGATTATTTATATTTTTTTCCTTTTTGGTTTAATTATCATTAGTTTGAATTATACTACCAAAATATTTTTTTTTAATTTGAAAGGAAGGATTTCAGTGTTTAATTACAATCAACAGCAATATCAAATAACATACGGCAATTAAATTAATCTATGCATCGTTACACATTTAGAATTTCCTATTCCGACATAAAAAAGGATCTACTTGTATCATTAATTTTCATTTTAAAAAACCTAACTGATATGAATTAATTTTCAGTAAATAATGTATGTTAAACCAATAAGTCCTCTTTTTGTCTGGCATATTAATAAGAAACATAAAACACTATATTATAAAATGAAAGTAGATTAAAAGTGTGTTATTAGAAATGTTAGCGTAGTAACTGCTTTGGTCCTAAAGTTTTAAAGCATCTTTTTTTTTCAGATCAATCTCAGTGATTTGTGTAACGAAAATGCCTAATCTCTTCTTTTTCGTTTTAAAAACGTAAAGAAGAAAAATTACTGGGTATTTATTATGGTAATTTTAAAAATTTTGTGTTGCCATTTTTCAGATTAAATGATAGCAATTAACACGTCACGAAAACATTAATTATTTTGATTACGCTATCCTACTTAATTAACAACTTTGTTAATTATATGTAGTAAATACTAGATATTTATGTTATCCCAGTTTTTCATGATAATATTTCTTCAAAACTTTTTTCTCAAACAATAATTTAGAAAGTTTTTTTTTTGAAAATTCACGACATCTAAATCATTTGCATGATATGTGGATTTTTCGGGCAATAAATATTTTTAAAACTAAATTTTTTACACCTAAGATGACATCTATTTAAGATATCTAATTAGCTTTATTTTCTTTAAATAACAGAAAAAATATGTCAAAATATGTTTTTTAACACTTCAAATATTCTTAAAAAGTGAACTTAGTAATTAATTGTTAAATAATATTGTTAAAAAATAGAATTTAGTTCTTGAACTTTATATCCTCAGACATACTAGAAAATCTTTAAGTGTATGATAATCAGAAAAAAATTCAACAACTCATTTATTAAATTTTGCCAATTAATTAATTGTATAATTATTACGAGAGTCGAAGATTTATTCCCAAATTATTTATTATTAATTAATAATATATTTTTTTGTATTTTGACATAATATGGTATGACATTTAAATCCTGATAAAAAATATGTTGGCGTATTATGAATTAAATTTTAGATTAAAAAAATTTTCTTAATATTTTTATGTTGTTAATTGCACATTTGCTTTGCAAGAATTTCATCAAATAATGTACTAAACTTTCACATTTATTATAAGAAACATTATTTGGCAAAATTAAAAAATATGTTTGATTAAATATTATTTAACATATTAAAAGAGGATTCAAAAAGAGGCATATTTTCATGTATTTTTGAGAACATGATGTTTAACTTATGTTTTGTCAAGACATATGATTATATATCCATTTGTTAAATTCAGCAAAATCTGAATCCGTATTTCATCAGTTTCAATTGAAATTTCATTTGGGAAGTTTAATAAACTTGTTCATCATGATTTAAATGATCTTCCTCATTTTCACTTGTTTGTCTGATATATATGAATGACTTATAGTAATGAAAAGTAACCAAATCTTAATACCAGTTGAAAATTGTTATCATATGGCTGTGTCCCAATTTGATATAGAATTACAATCTTATATCAGGCGGTGGCCAAAACAACAAAAATACCATTACTGTACTTTCAAGGTAAGCATAAATTCGCTCTCTTATTTGAAGAGTTCTCATGTCCGAATTTGCTGTGTCCTTCGGAGGACAAACATTTGTAACCTTACGCATTTGAGTTACTTTTAACCAGCTAAAACTGGATTAGAATAATTCATTGTGGATGAAAAAACAGCATTGTGAGAAAACATATCTGGCAATAGCAATCAATAGATAGACCTGTTACAATTCCTCCAAAGTCAGTACATCCTATCATGGCAGGAAGGTAACCCTCACAGCATTCAGACAGTAACCCTGAAAACGAAAACCTACCATCATACCGGAGGCTTCTTATTTTCATATGAGGAAGTTCCTTTCAATGGGATAAACTCATTTGGCAGAAGAAATGGTTAATAATTGTATGCATTGTTATAAATTTTTGTAGAAAAATGATCGAAGCCATCTATTAGATGAAATTTAGTTTCCATTTGAATTTCTTTCAATAACAGCTTTCAATTCATAACATCAAGATTCAGATCACTTTGCCGAATCTCTTTTAGTTCATATGTATTTATTAAGATTTTGAAACTCTAGCCCAGAAAGTTAAAGGTATTGAGAAACGATTGTTGGGACTTGATATAATGTATACAACTTTTGTCGCAAATGATGTTGAATATCTGATTACTTAAATATAGCATCGATAAAAGAACTATCTACATATAATAGGTCATAAGAAAAATAAAAGAAATGATGCAGCGAAAAGTGTTTATAACTAAATTAGAATGACCATATTCTATTTGTAACAGAAAACGTGAAAGATAATTCGAAAAAAATCAAGTTGAACTTAGTTATTTATTTTAGAAATATTTCTCCATTTAAATAATTTAATACCAAACAAAAGTCAAGTACATATAAACAATTTTTTCAATTCATTATGAAAATTCTTAAAGTGAGACTGTCTCGTTCTACGTCGAAATAACTAACTACTTTATTTTATGGTCTTTTTTCCAGTTTTCAAGGTCTATTTACGATTTAATACACAAGTACTGGATTTCAAGTAAAAACTAAATTTAATGATTTTTCATTTAATTCCATTTTATCTGAAACAAAAACTCATAAAAAAATACACTAAATCATTGCTGTAGGACGATATCATTTTGTAATTTTCCAGTAAAAGTAACAGTTTTTAGATACAATTTATATGCAATAATACTCAGAATAATAGCTACAATAAAAATTCCAATGTCATTTATTTAAGTTATAATCATCTTTCAGCGAATAAACACTCTTATAACGAGCTTTGTTTTCTTTTTAAAATTCCCAAGCCTTCTGTGTAATCACACGATTAGTTAAACAAGAAAGAAGAGAAAAATCTTTGGAATTCGATGTTCAGATCATAATCTGAAAAATAAGTTTTATTTTTTTTTGTAAAACTGCAGTAGTTATGAGCTAATGATAATGTACTAAAGACTGAAAATATTATCAACAATAGCAGTTAAAAAGTTCTTTTAAATGTAAGATTTCAACTAGGAACATTCCAATGATGATATTATTTATAATGAATTTGTTGACACGCAATCACAATACTGAAGCAGATAACTGGCGAGCATTCTAGCATAGAGATAGAGATCTTTCCTCATGATCTGGGCTTCCCGAGTTCGAGTTCCGGTTCTGGCACGGTTGTTCGTCATCTGTTCTATGTATAAGGCGTGTGAATGCCCTCCCCCCCTATGAAAAGAACCTTGTCCAAGCAAATGTAATACACGAGTAGCTAAGACGTACTCTTGGTACTAGATGGCACTACTGAAACAAGAGTCGTTCTCTCGGCTTAAAACCACTGACTTTAAACGGATCATCAGCGGATTTGTCTATAAGAAGCAACAAGTATATCTAAATTTAGCTTTATGCCAAAAAAACAATGACCACAGAATTAGAAAATTTGAAATTTTTATTTAAAACGACTTAAGAAGCGTTCATTTTTAAAAGCTAATTACTCGTTATATAATTTAAAATTTAAGCTGCGATTTTGAAGTCAAACAATAAATAATTTGCCTGTAAAATCTCTAGGTTAGATTGGTATAAATATGACCGTTTTGATGTCGGTATCAATTAGCTTATATTTTTTTATTTATTTCATTTCACGTTGTCTTATACTAACCTATGACCTCATATTCTTTTCGATACAACAGGAAACTCAAAATACATAAAAAGATGAATTTGATGCGGCACATAAATTCATGAACATCAATAATCAAATATATGGTCTATCGGAATGTAGTCTCATTTCATATCTTTTTAAACAATATTCCGAAAATGATTGCTACATTTTGATTATCAAACGTATGATAAAAATATATTATATAACAAGGTATAAATATAAAAATAAAAAGATATTTTCGTAAACAATGTTTTTTTCAGTTTTCCATATTTCTCGTGTTTGAAAAAAATGAGCCTTGGCAAATGTCTGACATGATGTACTGTGTATATGTCCATTTAAAAAGAAAATTCTATATACATCAAAGTATGAAGTTATTACTTATCAGTCAAAAAACCAAACTTGCATGAAATTAGAAAACAGGATTTTTCTAAAACAACTATCACTCTTATCCTATTAACCTTTTTCTTAGAAGTCACAATCATATTACAAATTTACAGTTTTTTTTTCATTCTTAATATAAAATTTATATTTTTTTCTATAACGGATTTTTTAATATCATTTTTATTTTCTTATAAATGAAAAAAGCAAATTGAAAGCGAAATTTAAAAGGCATCAAATTTGAGGTTGCAGTAAATTTCCACGCAATGAAGTCTTCCGACTTAATTATCTATACGGCCATGCACGCACAATGGTAACGTGCGTTGCAAAGAAATCGGTCTTACTGTTTAATGTCGAATGACAACAATCAAATCCAAACAAATTGCTGTATGAATGTTGCAGCCTGTTTTAACGAATATTTTTACAGAGGCATGTATTTTATAGCTAATCAATGAAAATGATGAATATTATCAAAAACATAAAAGAAACAGATTAACAAAAAGATTAATCGATCGCGAAAATAGGTTTAGACGGATAGGTAGGGACTATTATTTATCAATGGAACATGAGGATGGTATCTTTTCAATTATTTTCTCACAAAAATAGCTTTAGTATGATTATAAAAACCTTTTTAAGCACATAGATTATAACATTAGTTTAGTCTTTATTTCTGAGAATTATTAAATTTAATTGATACATGATCAGTAACAATAACTTTTATGTTAGGATGAAATTAAAATATATCACATTGCGTGCTATTACGTTAAAACTAAGATATAAAATGTTTTTGAATATAAGTTCGGAAGTTTTGAATATTGATTTCACTTCCATTAATATTTTTAAGCAGTTATTTATTCTTCTGTTCATTTCATGTTTTACAATCATATTAAATAACAAGGCAAAATTTTAAAAATGTAGTGTATTATATTATTTGTTTAACAACCTAAGAAGTTTAGCCGAGCAAGATGCTCGACAAAGATGGTTAGTGCACATCTTCCATATAATTGTAACTCAAAATTGTATCGAACTGGACAGCAGAGCTTTATTATTAGAATTAAAAATTAGAGAGAAACTTTGAAGTAAATATTTTAAAAATTGGATTCTATGCCGAATGCTCTATTTTTGAGCAAATCAAACACATTATCTTAATAGGATATATGATTTTAAAATCGAAATAATTAATATATTCGTAATTTTTTGTTGGCGATAAGTCACCAAATGTGCAACCTTCAAATGTACTACAAATGTATAACCTAATTTTCTAGCAAGCCTAAAAAGCGAAAAATTGATGCCTTAAAAGCGATAAATCGAAAATTTTCTGCACAAATATCTGGTGGTTTCACAAACCTCAAAACAAGACGACATCATGTCTCACAAGATAGAAAAAACGTTTTTTATTTATTTACATCGATGTCTTTACAACATAGTATAAATTTATTTACGAAAAGGAATTAATCGCCAATGAATATTAGAGCAAAATGAGTGTTATGAAATACAAGTACTTTGTGATATTTTTATATTGATTAAGAAAAAAATAATTTTTCTTTCAAGAATAAATTTAAATTATATTGATTAACTATTTTAACCAAAATAGGATTTTTTATAATATGTATTTTAGATTAGTTATTTAAATTCTTTTAAAATCTAATTGAAAATTTCATTATCTTGGACATGACAAATGAAAATAAAAGAATACATATAACAAAAAATATTTTTTAAATCCTGGTAGATAAAACACTATCATAGTATTAATCAGAACTATTTCTAACTTAGAATCTTTCTTTTCAAGATAATTATCTTGCATGAGGTCCGATTTATCATAAAATATACTAGTTTTCTCATAACAAGTCACTCCTTTTACTCCAAATACGTGCTATAGAGATACGTGTTAAAAAAGGTAACAGCGAGATAAGGACGTGATTTGTGTGGATGGGAGAACGTGTGCTTATTATCATTCATTGGGGAATGTAGTCGCAAGGGATTATTAGGAACGAAAATATATCCAATTTCCCTGCGATACGTGTGATGGAAAATTGAAAAGGGGGACAGGAAATTACGAGCGTGCCTAAATGAGCTATTAATTGCTGAAAAGGCTATGAAAATCCATCACTTTATTTTAAATTACTTTTCTGACTGGAATATTAGGAGAATGTCTTAATCTGAGGTAATGTAATATTTTCCCAAAAGATGGGTTTTTTGATAGAAAATAGGTCCCAGGTAAAAACAATTTATTTTATGATATAATTATTTATTTTGATTAGAAATAGATTAATTGAGTTAATTTCATTAAAAAATAACAACTAAAAGCTAGAAACTTTAGAAATATTTAATGATTAATATTGCTTTTACGACAGACAGCCAGGTTCGGGCATAGTTGTTCTTTATCTATTCTATTTGTGTGATGTGTGAATGTGCCTCCCAGTAAAAACGGATTAGGCAAGCGTATGTGATGCATGAGTAGCTAAGACATACTACAATTAAGACTTAGTTGACGCTCCTAAAACAAGAGATGCAACCCTTGGCTGACTTCGTAAGCGAACTTGTTCATAGCAAGTGCCATTAGAAACAACAACAGCAGATCCACCTGAGTCTAAAAAACACAATAATTTGGTATTGAAATTTGGAAAAAAATTAGTAGATTTATATTTCTGAACAAAATGCACATACCCTCTGTCTGTGTTACTGCTTGAGCGCGCAGGTGAATTCAATAATTACAAAAGGAAAAGAGCTAATTAAATTAAATTTGGTGCATGAAACTGCAGATTTAGAATCAAATCCATCAAACAATTGATTGTCTCCCGAGCTGTACTTCATCATGTATGTAAAAGTAAGCATGTGACTCATAACGAAATGATTTAAATCAATGAACATTTGTATGTTATCTAAATATTTGTATTAATCGACTGACGAGAAAAGATGACCGAAATACATATCCTTGCTTTAGAGTAAATAAAAATGCACATTCACGGCAAATAGCTATATTTCGTTACCTTATTACTGAAGGTCCATAATTTTATGTGGAGGAAGGTGGATGAGACCTTGCATGCCAAAAAGTTTCGGGTTGACCACGTCCGCTGGCTCTCTAAGGAAATAAGGACAAATGAATGTATTTCGACATCCTAAAGTATAATCTCTTATCCTTACAGAAAGATCGAACAGTGTTTATCTTCCAACAGGACAAAAATGACTCATGAAGTCTGTTGCGTTCTTTTATTCTGTTCTATATTAAACATAGCAACTTTATAATCCATCTCGGTTTCCTTATTGAAACTTTCTCAAACATTTGACGGATACTTCATCAAAATTGGAAAGTTTGTAAAATAAACTGAAACCATGAATTAAAAAAATAAGATATTAAAAAATAGGTTAAAAAAATTGCCATTCAATGCCAATTTGGGGCAACGTTTCGCATGAAATAATTTTTCTATTTTTCAATTTTATTACAGCAGCAACAACAAGGTAATGGGTCAACCCAATGTTTGGAAAATAATAATAATAAAGATTAAAGGAGGAATATCCAAATATTAAATAAAGCGTGAATAGCATAAAAAATATTTTATAAATAACAGAAATAATGCATAGACATTTTTTGTAGTTTATTAGTGGTAATTTCTATTTTTCAATTTTATTATTTAATTATCTTGACTTTTTAAATTTTAATAATGATAAATAATGTATCCAAATTTCTTTACATCAAATTATTAATTTTCTTTTTTTTTCCTCAAAAGATCCTATGTGATACTATAAGATTTTATTTCTGATCCTAATTTCACGGAAAGTTTTTTTACCGACTGTATATACTCTAAAATTCATAGAAGATTTTGTAAATTTTCCAACATAATTTTGCTTTTAAGCTCCCATAGCTAAATATATACTTCTTATTTTTATTAAATTTAATAATTTTTTCCAATTGCTTAAGAAATGAAATTAATGATAACAATTAATTAAAATTTTTATGAATTGCTTTTATTGTTAGAGAAGTGAGAACTTTTATTTCAGTTAGAAGCAGAAATTTTCATTTTATTAAGTGAGAATAATTAAACATTATCACGCAAATTCTCGCTTTGCATAAACAGGGATTTAATCAGTCAAACTTTACTTTCAAGTGTACGAGAATTCTTAAATTAACATTTGATAAGTGTGCTTTTGAGAACCATATATTTATAGTTTGAATCAGCAGTACATTTAAAATCTTATTTATTCTGTTTCTCATTAACTCAAATTCGACGCTACATTTGTAAAATTAATATTTTATTTACAGATTTAAAATACATTTTTTCCCTGACATAATCATAATAAACATATAATTGATTACAAAAATCTGAATTTTATTCTATAACTTTACTTAATGTCATGCCGTTTTATTACTTTAATGCTGAAAACTAAAATCAATTTGTTGTTTGGAAAAGTTATTTTCTCTAACGGGGGAAAATTTTTTCTTGTGTATCTAGCAGCGCCATCTCTCGGTTTCAGAATGTACTACAAATGATATTATACAGTCAGGAGATGGATTTTACTTTCTCACGCAATGAAAGTTTGCGTGCTCTTCCTTCTGAGATTTTGTTTTCATGGGACAGAATATATAATTCTTTAACAAAGTAAAACGTATCTTGTTTCTTTTAATAGTTGATTTTCGAAAAAATAAGTTTAATATTTAATGAATATTTTTTGTAAAAAAAAGTATTTTTATTGGATAATCAATGGCAATACGAGATTTCAACGAAGAAATCTTCCTTTTGTTAGTTGTGCGACCTGAAATAACTAATGATATTTTAAAATCGTTCTTTTGAATATAAATCCAATGAAACATTAAAATGAACTTCATGGAAGTTAAAAGAATCACATAAAAAATAAGTTGAAATAATGTTATGTAGTCATGGAAGAAATAACGTTTTTAAAAAAATCAAATTATTTGAATTTAAGTATCAATTTTCGGCTTGAGGACTGTTATAAGATAAAAAGAGATCCTTTTAGTAATATAAATAAAAATATATCATATTTTCTTATATTAAAGCTGCTTACATGTTTCATATTACTTTTATTAGTCGGTCAAAGTTGTGAATATTATTGTCTGGTGAGTGTTCAAGTAATTTAATTACAAGAATCGATTAAATTTTCTGTAGAACGTAAATATATAAATTAATTTTCATATAAGTGATAAATAACTTGTTATAAATATGTTTTAAAACATAACAAACAATCGATTAAGTTTTAATGTTAATGATTAAAGGAAGAAATTTTTTTCCGATCATTTCTTTCTAGATTTGTAATTAAAATTCATTATTATCTTTAAGAATAATTTCATCGTCATTCGCATCTGTTATTTTAGATTTTTGAAATATTTTTTCTTCCACACTACGATTATGAATTGATTTGAAATAGTATTAACAAATCAAACGATTTTATTTCTTAAAAAAGTTTAGAGCCGTAAACAAGAAAATGAACTAAAGATTTAATAAATTTAGTTAAATACTAATCACATGCTGAATAATATAAAATATTTTTATGCTTCATATCAGAATTAAAAATATACATTTCAATAAAAGTTTTTGTCTATATATTTGAAAACTTGTGAGTTTAATTTTTTTGTTATACTAAAGTCCCGTCCTAAAGCAACACTAGGGCTGATTCGCGACTGACCTTGTTATTTTGAACCGCGGTTAGAAGATGTGGACACCTGAGCTGGCACCTCTTTCTCTATTTCACACCAAACTGACGGGAGGACGTTTGGCTCTGGCAGATTTAACGGGAAACAAGCCCCTTTAAATGACACATTTTCAATGAAATCGGGTCCCGAATCTGAAACGCTATGGATCCTAAGCTGAGACCTTACCACCAGTTCACCGCTGCTCTGTCAACTTGTGAATACTTGCGTTTATGAATTTTCGGGTTCTGAATAGTCTTAGAATAATATATATATATATATATATATAAACAAATTTTTTGAAGTAGAATCGTGGTCAAAGACTTTGAAGACACTTTAAATTCTCAACTTCGTTTTATTTCCTCCTACGAAGCATTATTTAATGTACAAGCTACTAGCATATAAACACAGAAAGGCACAAAGAGAAATTAGGAAAAGCTCATAAAAAATATATACCATGAGAATTTGGTAGGGATTTCCTTACACGTGTCGAATTTAGGGGAAGGGAGTTATAGTGATAATTTAAAAGAATTTGTTTAGGCCATCAATTTTGTTTTATACCTTCTGTCGGAGTATGAGAACCACTGATGAAAGTATTTTTATAGTTTTCTGTTGCTTGAACTAAATATAAAATGTAGAATAAGATTAGGAAATAAGAATAAATATATATATGTGTGTGTGTTCAATACTTATCAGAATTATAAGGGTATGAAAAAGTTTTATAGAAAAAATTCATTATATTTAATTCATAAAAGGACATTTCTTTCCAATTTTCAGCGGGAGAGTTCAACTAAAGTTTTATAACTCTAAGCATCTAGAGGTTTCAGCTATTTGTAAAAAAATGAAATGCATCTGCATAAATCGATAAATTTCTTCAATTTCTGAAATGTTTTCTAAATATCTAATTTATTTCCAGCTATTAATTTTAAAAAAGGCTCTGCAACTTTTCTACACGAAAAAAATAAATAAATAGGAAAACCGCTTTATCAAAGATTGAAGGTTACGTGCTAATGGTCTATCCGTTTACGTTCAGGGTTAATCGTTACTCCACTAAAAACTAACAACTTCGGTTCCTCTTTCTTGCAATACTTATAAAGCTTTTCCGTTAACCGATCTTTCTGCTTAAAAATTTATGATATGACCCTTAAAAGTACTAGAGGATGATCTAACAGCCCCAATATCCACTACCACCATCTTGATTTTCTTACTACGTGTTTCTTGCTAAATGTTTTTTTGAATGTGGCTTGCTTCTATTATTTTTTATTTAATGTTTGAGCAATGAATAAAAAAGGCTTCTGTTGCTGGTACTTTCGGTTAGAAATGCATGTTTATGAAATATAACACCAAAAAGCAAAATCAAACATGCAGCTTAATTTAAATAGTTTAGAAGACATATCTTGGAAATGTTGTGTAAAAAATTGCCTGATTAAAATTTCTGCATGGTGATGATTAAAAATTAAAAAAAATATCACTTTAATTTTTTTCAGAAAAATACATTAATTTGCAAACATTTTCATAAAAAATTACTATTTAATCCTTAAAAGTATTAGAAGATCTCTAATAGTCCCAATATCAACTACCACCATCTTGATTTTCTTACTATGTGTTTTTGAATGTGGCTTTCTTCAATAATTTTTTTTAATGTAGTCACAATAAATCAAAAATATATCGATGGCTGGTATTTTGCGGCAGGAATGTATGCTTATAGAATATAGTATCAAAAAAGAAAATCAAACATGCAACTTATTTTAGTTAGTTTCGAAAACATGCCTTAGAAATGTGTCAAAAATTGTCTGTAAATGTTTGCTATATGGCATTGGAATTTTTACCCTTTTTTAAAGTCTTCTTCCCCTTTTCACATAAAAATACATTAATCAGCAAATATTTATGTAAAAAATTTAAAAAAAATTATTAATAAATTTATTATTAAAGAATAACATCAATCTTTTGACACATAAGAATTTTAGACCACAGAGATTTAAAATATTACAGCCCTTGAGTTTAAAGATAAAATGAATTTCCAATTTACTGCTCAAAGGCAATTTATATTGTGTAATCATAACTGTTTTTCTTGGCCCTCTAGCGACCACTGTCATGAACAATCAATCCATGTCTTGGAAGGGAGCGTAAAGCATGATGTAGTCCTCGAATATTATTTCAATTCATACATGTTAAATGTTATTGTCTTGAATATTTTCATAAAAAACCCGTTTTGTTCCCGTATAAATAATGTCCTTTAATGTCATTAAATGTATTTTAACTTCATTGGTAAGATTTATTATTTTTAATATTCCACCCTGACAGATTTTAAATTTTGGCTTTCTTTCGACCACACGGGTTAATATGCAAAAGATGATACGACCTATTGATGAATAAGTGAGATTTATTATAAGGAAATGGTTTGCTCGGAAATATTTAGCAAACATACTTCTTTTGAATGTTCAAAGACTATGTCCTTATTCATCAAACTCAACTCCGATAAATACTTTTATCTTCTGGCTGCTTAATTTTTAAAATCACTATTTAGATTCGATGTTTACAAATAAGTTCAAATCTTTTAAAAATAAGGTGAACTGATACAATATGTACATGATAACAATATTATATAATAGAAAAAACTGTAATGTTAAAAAAAACCACTTTAAACTGCTAGGAATGTAAAATGCAATAGAAAATGGACTGATTGCCAAGTCGAGGAAATACTGGGATAAGCTGTTGAAGGGTTTACAAGCAAATACGTCCTGAGGTATTCTACTATCTATACATCACAGATTTGGGGACTCCAAATTCTTTGATTGAAAGAATTTTTTTCCCATGAAAGAGTTAATGAGACATCTTAAAGGCGAATATTTTATTAGAAAAATATCTAAACTATAAATGGAAAATTCATTAATTTTATTTACTTATGTTGAATTTAATTTACGGCATTTCATTTACGGATGCGCCTGAAAAATATCTAAATTTCTTTTACATTCAAACTTTTCAATATTAATTTTCTTCAATCTTGATGTCAAGTGCAATGTGACAAACATAGATGTGATTTTTTACACCTGCCATTTAAAGAAATGATTCAACGAAAAAATTATTTATTAAACAAATTACATTAATCAAGAAATAGTATTTCTTAAGAAAAACAATTATGACAATTGTTCTTAATAGAAACAATATTTACTATTTATATTGAAAATGTTTGAAATAAAAAATATACCATCTAGACCCAGGTAATTGGTTTCAAAATTGTTCAATAAAATTTGCCTTTCAAATATGAGGAATTCTTTGTATATTCTGAGATTAATCCTCATCATAATTTTTACCATCAAAGAGAAAGAGTTTGATGTAATGGGCAATGTAATATGACAGGTAAAGATGTGATTATTTGTGCATCCTATTTAAGAAAATAAGCCAACAAAAAAATTGAAAAATAATTGCTTTTGTTGACATTTCGATAATCAAGGCTTAGTATTTCTCAAGGGAAACAACTTTCACTCTCTTTTATGCTAAATGTTTGTGAAATAAAAATAAATGTGATAATTTATACCTAAGCAAATGGTTTCAAAATTGTTTGATAAAATTAACCCTGCAAATTCAAAAAATACCGTTACTGAAATTTAAATGTCCTGATAATTCAAAAAATATAATTTTTATTTACAAATATAACGGAATTTCACCATCCCCTTAAAATGTTTTTAATTTTATTGAAATGTGCAATATTATTATAAAGTAGTGATTTTTATGCTTACTGTTCCGAACTATAATTTAATGTCTCATATAAATTATTAAATTTAAGTTGTTAAATCATGATTTATTCATTGGTTAAATTTTGCAAACTTTCTATTGTTAAAAACATGGCAAATCCATTAAGATAATTGTTAGACAATGCTGTAGTGAGAATTTGAGGTTGTACATTTATAAAGGCATATAGAAAAGGAAAAAAAAAACCTTGGCGCCTGTTTTGTACAGTTTAGGAAGATATTTCTTAATATAGACAGAGAAAAATGTTTGGAAGACAAACTATCGAGAAATCATGAGTGAATAAATGATTAATGTATTCACATTCGTCTAGCACCAAGATTCATTTTTCAGTAGACTCGGAATATCAATTCAGTCTCGTTACATCCACAGAATAAGTCACGATATAACACCTAAGAAGATACAAAAAGTTTGAAAAAATAAATTCTTTCATTTCTACTTCGATAGGATGTGCTTAGAATTGGTAATACTTGTGTTCTGTTTTTAATTTTTTTTTGTCTATGAATTTTCTGTATCGAATTTAGAAATTATGCCGTTTGAAATTTTGAATTCTCCGAAAAATGCAGCAATAAAAAGACTAATAAAGTTATCACCGTTGCGAAATAAAGTTATTTTCTTTCCTTTTTGGTAAAAGTGATAAAAAAAAGAGAAAAGAGCTGTGTGTTCGTGTGTGTTTTATTTGAATTTACAAAGCAGCTTTCATAAAAAGAATTTAGAGAATAGCTCAATCATGTGAGAACATTATGTCGTTTCGATTAGGTGTTTTTGAAAAATTGAAGGCAATGATTAATTTAAGCTCGAAATTGCGAAGGTAATGAATTCAATATAAATGACAAGATTAAACCACTGCTTTTATCGCATATTTTTTTTACAACTTATATCGCATATATATCAATCGAATATATTTTTTTACAACTTATATCGCATATATATCAATCGAATATATTTTTTTACAACTTATATCGCATATATTTTTTTACCTCCATTTACCAGTATTGCATTGTTATCACGTATGCTTTTTTGAAAGATGACAAGGTTTTAAAAGGTTGACCTGCTTTTATCAGTATTGGTTTATTATTACGTATGCCTCTTTTGACAGCAGATGCACCTTTAAAAGGTTGACGTAGAACTATGACAGCATAGCTGTTATTTTAATAGAATATAATTTTTTTCAGAAGAAATCATACAATTTAATTGTTATAATTGTTTAATTGCTCAAAACAGCTTCACTTGTGTTTAATAACAGTTGTGATAAAAGAATTATCTATTTCTATAAAAATATTTTATAATTCCAGAAATTAGAAAATAGCAGATTGCGTTTACAAAAATATTATTTTTCATAAAAATTCTATATAAATCGATATGTTAAAAATTTTATTGGTAAATAATTTATCATTTGAAAATCGCATTGCGCCATAAACGCTCGTTATTCAGCCTCCAAAATTAACATTCTTCTTTGTGAGAACATGATGCTGTTTTGGTTAGGGGGTTGGAACACGAAATCACGTAGGTAAAGAATAAAGCATAATGGCGATTTTCATTTCCAATTTTTTTCTTGACTTGGAAAAAAGTTTTAGAACTCGTCATTCCCGAAAATAGGAAAAAGGTCATCGTTTTTTGATAAGTTGGCGCATGAAAATTAATACAACAACATGAAGAAAAAAAATTCTCACATGATAACTTGAAAATTGCGATAGTAGATTTCAATTTTTCAGTTTTTTTTCAATTTTTACTTTGGGAGTAATGTTTCAATTATCTTGCGCAAATTAATTTGATTCCTGTGAATAATTTATTTCCATTAAAAATGTTCTGTTATTTTATTAAATTATTTCAATGATGAATTTATTATATTTCAAATTGGGATCTTCATTCGAAAAAAATTGTAATCTAGCATTTTTTTTATCCATCTTAATCTGAAACTTGGGACCAATTAGATTATAACAGTGATATCTTTTCTTGTTAATAAATAGAATCATTGATAATGATTCATAATGAAGCTGACAAATTTTAGTACCTTCAAGCCCGGAAGAAAGGTATTTTCCAAGACCATTTTTTGGAGCATTCTTTTGTTCATAAATATTTATTCATTTATGGGAATTTTAGACACAGAATTAATTTTCATTTGATAACGATATTTTAAGTATTTTTATTTGTCATTTCTCTATGATTCAACATTTCGTGAATGAATAAATTTATTACAATTATTAGTCATTTCTATATTCATTTTTCCTCTCGGAAATATAATTTGAAATCTTTATTACATTAATTTTACAAAATAAATCCATAAATTCCCGGTTTCTAAAGAATATAGAAGATTTCCATAATCCAAATAAAGTACTTCATTAGTCATATCTGCGGGTGATTCGATATTTAAAGTCGGAGACAAAATTTAATTGATAGTTATAATTCAAGAAAGTATTCAATACTAAACACATACAGATATTACATTCTTTTATTTTTCTTGGAGAAACATTGGAACACGTACCACTGATGGAACGCGACACAATATTTTGGGCATGTCGCCGATCAAAACGATTTGCATTTTATGATTTGAAAAATGCCTTGCATTTGACTTCATTTGATAAACAGAATTTGTTCCAAATCGATTGGTTCGAAATCGAAGAATTTGAAATGCAATTTATTGATTTCCAGTCTAGTTCAATATGGATAAAAAATTTATCGATTTACAATTTGAAACAAGAAAAAAGTTGTTATTGGATGAAATTAGAAGATTAAAAAGAAACATGAGTAAAAATGAAAGTAACGACATTTTGGAAACATGAAATTCGATTCAAACATCTAAATGTTTCAAAAGCTAGCTCATACTATTTTAAAGATATTTTCATATATGCCTGCTAGCCATTATTTTCAGAAATGAATCAAATTAAAGATTCTCTTAGAAATCGTTTCCAGATGACTGCAATTCAGCATATATGCTGTTAAAAATAACGTTTTACAATCCTATTATAAGTTATTTGTCATCTAATCTGCGACAAGTCACACTAATGTTACTTCAATATTAATTACATGTATAACTAAATAATTTACTGCTATATAGTGCAAAATGTATTTTTTCGTAGTAAATAAAGATTTTTTAGTTGTTAGCTTTTAATTTTATTATCACCCAAATAGTCGTAGAAGAAAATTATTTGACGTCTCTCCAATAATGAGCATGCATGCTTTATATAACAGCAACTTTATTATCGGACCGATCTTGTATAAACAATTGTTAATTGTATAGTTTTACTTTCCTAAACAGATAAATATAAATCAAGAACTAATTTAAAAACGAAATTGATCGTACATTTAATACGGATCATTTTATAGCATTATGAGAATAATGGTCAAATTTTTTCACATTAAGTGAATTCATATTACAAGAGTCAAATGTATTTCTATTTTTCTTTCAACATATTTATGAATAATATATTTTTTTTTCTGTATCAAATTTAAATGTACAGCAATTGAGTACGGCTAAAAAAGCTGTTTTTAACGACATTTTGAAGCCTAATAGCCCTTAGATGATAAGGCCTGTTATTTGAGACTTGAAACCAATAAATTGCCCTTAAACTATAGCGACTATACCGAAGTATTTTGTAAAAAGATTGTAAATTGTCGTAATAAATATTCTCGAATTATTGGAAAAACAATACGACTTTATTCTTTCCAGATTATTCTCCTCACTTTATGCAATTGGAGTACATTTTAGGACGGATCTTGGATTTTTACATTGAGGTAAAAAACAAACAATGGTTATAAAATAGATAATAGTAATTGTTTCTACTATTGATTTGTAAAGTTATTGATTATAAATTATATCAATAAGAAATGAATGTTAATAAAATTGGAAAAATAATAATTTGTACTCTCTTATAGGATTAAAAATTGGTATCAAAATAATATTTAGTAAATAAAAAAATGAGGATCACTTTAAATATTCAATAATCCAAGTTGGATTTTCTTTTTTAGTTGAAATTTATGATACACGTATTCTGATTTTTTCCCAAAAGTCAATTTCTATATATTTTCTCGTGTTCCAACAATTGCTCTAATTATTCTAATTATTAATAATAAATAATAATTGTAAATCATGTTATTTTCGTCAATTAATGGATTTAAAAATCCTATAATATTTACAGCATAATATAATTTTCTAGTTTTCTTATTTCCCAGTCATATTTAATATAATAATCTTAATATACTAATATTTAAAAGAAAAGGATTTGTATTTCAGAAATTAAAAACTGAATTAATTGTTTGGCGTTGAATATTAATATATCAGGCACTTTAACACAGACAATGATTCTTACAGCTTACCTTTGATTGGCAAAACACATTGAAATGTAAAATTACATAATTTGACTATTTTCATTTACAAAACGTGAAATTTAAAATTTTAAAGTATTAGTTAGTCAAGATGTTTTTTAAATATTACTAATCGGACCAAAAAAAGTAAAATTTCAGAATTTTTTTCAGAAGAAATATTTATTGACTTTGCGAAATTTTTATTGAATAAGATGTCATTAATTCATAAATCGTTTCATTCCCATTAAACTTTTTCAAAAGATTGTAAACTTTTTTGTATTACGACACGACATGGAATAATATCTGTTCTTTCAAAGGATCCGTTTTTAAAATCCAATAATCATCGAATGTAAATTCTTTTTAACAAATTTTTATTATTATAGTAACAACTCTATTGCTCCAGAAAAGCTGTATTTTTTGAATTTTTTTCATTTACTTCCTTCCGTTTTCTGTTTCGAGTTTTTTTGTATGTCGTAAAGAAGTTTCTTAGATATATGTTTGTGATGAATTACACTATTCGTTTTGCTGGTTATTTGTTGTATTATTTCGTAAAGCTCCAAAAGAGACATCAGAGTCTCATTCTTTTCCATTTCACTCTAGCTACTTTTTTTTCTCTTGCTATATTTTAAAAAACCAGTTTTGTACTTAAAACGTTTTATAAGAATTTTTTTCTTAGTATGGGACAGTTTAAAGTTCTGAAAAAATAAACTGAAAAAAAGGAAGTGAGTATGAGACATGAAATTGCTTCTGTTTGACTTCATCTGAAATAAAAATAAAATAAAATAAAAATTGCAATTTATCAGTACAACTGCTACACATAATGGTTTAAGAAATCATTTTGTAAATAAAATAAATCTTCCGAATATTTCTAAAGGAAGAAATAGCAAGCCAATTGAATATTTATAAATTTTCTTTTGTGTGTGAGAGAGGCCTAATTGCGCAAAAAAATTTCTGAATATTTGATATTATGTGTTTATATCGGATTTTGCAATTATTAATCATACATTTAATTTTTTTGCAGCGTTAAAAACATTAAAATTTGATTGATATTATTCTATTCTGCTTCTCGGTAATGTTATGATTTCTGATGGATGGTATACCAACTATGATAATCATCAAATAATGCAGCATATCTTTTAATGGGTTTTAACAAGTGTAGCTTCATCTACTATTTCATGATAACAAGTTAATATCGAATTAATGTGATTTTTCATACATAATATCTTTATGTATATAATTATTCCAGATAATATTTCTATAATATTTCAAAGTAGAAAATTTGTGTAAACGGTTTTATTTATTATAATTTCTAATATGTTTGAAAATTCTGTTCATATTTATTTTTTTCTACTGTAAATACTTTGGTATTTATTAAAACTCCCATAACATCTCTATCAAACCGTTCAATAATCTCAATGGTTAAGGATACAGGGGTATGAGTCAATAAAACAATCTCTTAGCTGTCAATTAAACATTAAATGCAAAAAATCATTAAAATCAATTTGAACAATCGTTAAGGATATTTCTTTGCTTTTATTCATATTTTCTGTAGTTAATATTGAAAAATAAGTTGTTTTGTTTAAATAACTGATATTGAGAATGAAAATTGCTTTCTGTCAATTGATTAAACACTTACAACTCATGCTTGAATATTTTCCAAAATTTTAGGTTCAATTCGATGAAATAGTCATAAATAGAAAACCAGTTTAACATTTTTAACCTGTCAATACTTTTAGCAATAATTTCAAATAAAAGTCATCTTTAAAGCCCATAAACAATATCCAACTTATTTGAAGAAATTGTTACACATCATCATAAAGCAAATGCTTACAAAGTATATGTCTCGACAAAAATCAATATAAAGGCCTCTAGTACAAAAGAGAAACACTTTCTGCTTGTAAACTCACACCCGATCCATCTTACCAGTGCCGTGTCCCAATGACCGCTGAGGTAATGTGCATTTCAAACTTCTATGGCCTGGCAATAAAAAAAAGGTAATCGTTGCAGAAGGAAATAATACTGCTCGCGAAAAAGGGGTGGACGGAGACTAGAGAGAGTCTAAGGGTGGTAGCATCAGCTTTCGTCGAATCGATTTTGTCTTAACTGACGTTGGCTTCCGTGGTAAGGATTTGCCACGGATATTAAGAGGATGCGTTGCAAAATATCGAAACAGAGAGCATAACTCTCTCGAAAAGACTCGATGAGCTGATGGAGTTTCTTATCGACTTCTTTTACAAAAATATTGTTTATTTTATTTGGGATAGTTTGGAATTTCTAAAATAGTTTCTGTTGAATGGTAGACTACTGCCTATAGTTAAAACCCAATTGGAGTTGAAAGCAATAATAAAATATTATTTATGATAGTTTATATTATTTGATTATAATAATTTTATTTGAGGCTATCTCTGATGGTTTAAAATCTCTAAAAGGGTTTTTGTTGTAAAAGAAAACTACTATCTGTAGGAAAATTCCAAAAACAATTTTAAATAGAAATATTATTTGAGATAAATTATTTTTTTTAATTAGTACAAATATTATTAGAGATTATTTGGCATGATTTGAAATTTATAAAAGGGGTTTTACTGAAAATGATAGCAATTGCCTATAGGAAATGTTCAGTTGGAGTTATAAACAAAAAAAGACATTATTTGGTTTAGTTTATATTATTTATAAATAAAAATGTTATTTAGAGTGATTCGAAATAAAAGTGGAGCTAATGTTTTTATGAAAAGTCCAAGTGAAGTTATAAGAAATAATAAGATACTGGAAATCTATTAACTAATGCTCGAGAAATTTATTTCATTATTGTGTTTTGTAAAAAGACAAATAATTAATTAAATAAAAGGAAAGCAATTTCGTTAAATCATGTTAAAAATTTCAAAAGTTGATTTCTTTTTGGTTAAAGAAAATTCACTTATTGCAAAAGATTTACAAAAACTTAATCATAAGCAATATTTTGATACTTTTAAACCTTTATTTTAAAATTTAAGCACGTCTCTGAAATTTGAAGTCTCTACACATTGAAAGAGCTTCAATAGCTTTCATTTCTTAGAATTTAAATTATATATTTTTAAAAATTGAATTTAGTGCTTTCAGGAAAAAATTACTTATTTATCAACAGTTTTTTCAATAAGTTTTAAATTGTAATAAGAATCTAATGTTTATCTGTAGATATAAATCATAATTGTTTCTTTAGAAATTGCTAAATATTGAATTTTTCGTATGTATATTAGCTATTTCTTGGATTATTGGAAAAGGATTTATATTTCCAAATGGTGCATTTTCGAAGAACGAATAATGCGCAAGTTTTCAAATAAATGAAATGAATCTTCAGTTAAAAATTAGACGATTTTTTTATAATGTGATGTTCAAACGCTGCCTTTTGTGAAATGATAACTTAGGGGAATTTCTTTCCTTTTAGAAATCACATAAAATATTCTTTTCTTGAGAATTTTTTTATCTGTTTAAGAGGATGTTTGAAGAAAGTAGTATTATTAAGGGAGAAGAGCTCAGGTATTACTGGTTTATACCATAAGTTTTAGTTTTAAAAAATGGAATATTAAAAAAGAAAAAAGATGCCCTTTTGGGTAAACGGATCATATAATACATAAATTAATGTTTTAAGTCTCAATAATAAGCACATAATATAAAAATAAATGAAAAATGCAGCATTATACGCATATTCACCAAAACAATAATATTCAGCACACAGAAAAAAATAATTGGATAAACAAAAACCCAGATAATCTTCCAAATTTATTTCTTCTATAATTTAAAATTTAAGTTACGGTACATACAAAATTTAAGTTTTCATTTTAAGAATGTATTCTAATTAAGAATTCTTAATGGCATGTTGATTCTGTTGCTAGCAGAACACTATCAGAATCATAAAGATCAAAAGTCAACCTATTTTTGAGCTTAAAGCTTTTAAAAGGTAAAAATATATTTAGTTAAATGTGTTTCTTTTAAATTCGGATACCGCTTATTAATAAATAATTTTACATTTTGCTGAATTCATTTAGGAAAAGGTATAAGCCATAAAAGAAGCTTATATCTTTTTTTCTTTTGTTAAAAATAAGGAAAATATTTTGAATACTAAAAATTGGTTTATAAGTATACGGTATATGAAATCCATTGTCTGTTTTATCATGAAAAAAAAAAAAAAAAAAAAAAGAAAAAGAAAAAGAAAAAGAAAAAAAATTAATTCCATATGAATTGTGTTCACTTGTTTCTGTGTAGCTGCTGGTTTATAATATCTTTTATCAAAGTATTTTTTAAAGATAGAGGAACTTTTTAAGGGAAACATTAAAATTGAGATTCATTTTCTGTTGTTCAGAATGTTTTCTTTATTTTTAATAGGATATTAAAATTTATGGTGATATGATTTCAGTAAAGATTACTTCTTTCGTTAATTGAAAACTAGTTCCCTTTCTTTGTTTTCATTATAATCTTATTTATTCTTAAGATGAAATTACATCAAAAAATCATTCTGTTTCAGAATGTTTATATATATTTTTTATCATATTTAAACTATAGTCAACAAAACCTTTTCACTCCCTTTTCATGTTTTCTTAGAGAAGAAAAAAATGTGGTTAAAGGATTTCACCTTTATATTTATTTAAGTGTTTGTACTTATTTTCTTTAACTTATGAGAACAATTTAATTTACATTCCTCCTTTTTCTTTAATGTTAGCAGTATAATTTTTTAAAATGCTGGATTTAACCCCCATTTTATTTTAAACTTTTGTTAAATACACTGATGGAAAAAAAATCCCAACACCGAGAAAAAATTATTGTACAGTAATGAAATTATAGGAATACATTTGTCTAGGTAACATATTTAATTGTTTAAAGTTTCAAGATCACAGATAGAGCCATTTCAAATGTGAAATGTTGGTACATTAGTAACCGGTGTAACCGCAAGAATTTTGAATGCAAGCATGCAAACGTGCATGCATTGTGGCGTACAGGTGTCGGATATCAGTTTGTGGGAGGGAGTTCCATGACTGTGGCACTTGGGCGGTCAATGCAGGGACGGTTAATGCTGGTTGTGGATGACGCTGGAGTTGTCGTCCAATGATGTCCCATACGTGCTCGATTGGAGAAAGATCTGGTAATCTAGCAGGCCAAGGCAACATGTCGACACTCTGTAGAGCATGTTGGGTTACAACAGCGGTATGAGGGCGAGCGTTATCCTGTTGGAAAACACCCCCTTGAATGCTGTTCATGAATGGCAGCACAACAGGTTGTATCACTAGACTGACGTACAAATTTGCAGTCAGAGTGCGTGGGATAACCAAGAGAGTGCTCCTGCTGACATACGAAATTGCTCCCCAAACCATTACTCCAGGAGAAGGCCCTGTGTGTCTAGGCCGCAGACAGGTCACTAGCAGGCGTTCACCTGGCCTCCTTCTAACCAACAAACGGTTATCGCTGCGACCAAGGTAGAACCGGCTTTCATCAGAAAACACAACAGATATCCACTCCGTCCTCCAATGGCTCTAGCTTGACAACGTCGCAAACGGCAGTGGTTTGGAGTCAGTGGAATGCACTGTACAGGGCATCTGGCTCGGAGCTGTCCTTGAAGTAACCGATTTGTAACAGTTCGTTGTGTCACTGTGGTGCCAACTGCCGCTCGAATTTCAGCTGCAGACGCAGTGCGATTAGCCACAGCCATACGCAGAATACGATGGTCTTCACTCTCAGTAGTACCACATGGCCGCCCGCAACCTATTCTTTTTGAGGCAATACCTTCCCTTGACCACTGCCGCCAATACTCATGCACAGTGGATACATTCCTGCCAAGTCTTTCAGCAATATCGCGGAAAGAAAACCCACCTTCTCGTAGCCCTACAACACGACCTCGTTCAAACTTAGTGAGCTGTTGATAATGGTTTCTTCGTCTTCTCAGAGGCATCCTTGAGTAACACTAACCCACTACGTCAAATCTCAACTGTAAATAACGATCACGAACCTTACAGCGCTTATTTAAAGCAAACCTCATTTGCATGTTCATAGAGTCGCTACTAGTGCCTCACTTACGCGCGTAGCTCGAAATTTGAATCGACGTCATCTTTCATATGTATAAACACGCCTACCAAATTTTGTTAATCTAGCACAGCTCCTTCCTAGTGTTGGGATTTTTTTTCCATCAGTGTATTACAAAAATAAACGAAATAATTTTAAATTCTTTTCAGTTTTTTTTTCGTTCATAAAATTTTAAGTGCAATAGGACTGAATTTAATAAAATACAAAGAAATTAAGTTTTTAGATCAAATGAATGTACTTTATTAGAGTAAAAGCTAGAATTTATATATATATATATATATTGAAAAAGTATGAATTATTCGAAAAATAGGACTTGAGAAGACTAAAATTTGCCTATCAAATTGAAATATATCCTGTGAGATACCCCGACCTTCTTTTAATATGCCGTTTTACTTATTTAAATATATAGGATGTGTTGTAAAAGATTGTATGACACTGTTATATGCAAAGTAATAAAATAATATAAAGAAAATAATGTAAAAAATATTTTAAGTAAGGTCAACAAATATTTTTATTTTATTTTAGTTACTTTTTATTAAATAATATCAATTAATATAAATATGTATAAACATACAAAATAATCACAACATTAAGTGGCAAAACAATTTTTTTCCAGCTATTTACATGTTTCACCCCTGGTTGTATTTATTCCTAAATTTATATCCTTTTGAATATCTAAAACAAGAGAATTTTTTCTTCCATATAAAACTAAAATTTATTAATTTATCAAAAAAATGTTGATTTCCTCAAGAATTGAATTCACATTCTTCATCTTAACGTGAAAAATACCGAAAATCTTGAATTTTACCGATCGATTTACTGCCTATTGATTTCATTTTTCATTACAAACTACTAAAACTCTATTTAAAGTATTAAAAAGTAATTAAATTTAACTAGTATATTAATATTAAAAAAAACCTTATCAACATCAAGTGTCATCCACTACAAGTGCAAAAAATGCATTTGAACTTGAGTGGATGAATAAAAAGCATTTTATTAACGATTGAAAATTTGAACAAAATATACAAATAAATATGTATTGGGATAGTGTGAACTAATAGTAGGAATTGAAAAATGGAACGGAGAAGAAAAACTTTTCAATGAATTGCTTTTTATTTCTAGAATTTCTTATTTACGTTCAAAAATTTTTATAAGTTCTTAGCTTGAAAAATCCGGGAAACTAAACTGCACACTGAAATAAAAGAATCATTAAATATACAAGACCGGTTAAAGTATTTTATTTTCCAAAGCTCTTAAGCGGAATGAGTGCTGAGGGAAATGAATCCGAAATACCACCTGGAGATTTCCAAACATTTATTTTTCTTATTCTCATGCAACATTTACTGAATCAGATGACATTGACCATTAGACAGAAACAAGGATTAATGGTCATTTACGGATTTTAAAGTTTAAGGATATAGTTTGCTTACAATTTGGCCGATTTCCAGGCTGCTCTGAATGATCTGATAGTTTATGTTTCGATTGCTAATGATATATTTTCAGACAAGAAAGGAATCAACGTAAAAACTTTTCAAATATTTATAAATCAGTCGGAAAAACTTTGGTATTTAGAAATCGGCAGGAAATGAAAGGACATACGACAAGAAAATAAAAAAGCGGTCCAAGTCAGTAGTTTCGAATTAATCTGAAAGTAAATTTTATTTATTTGAGTAGAGAATGCGTAATCATTGAACTGCTGTTAAAATATTTTTTTTATTTTTATATTATAAATTACAATATGTTAGAAAAAGAAACTAATATTCTAGAAACAAACATGTTGCTTTTATTATCTTTTTATAACATTATTAGTTGTCAGTGTCCTGGCTTAGGTGCAGCGCGTCTTCTCCGTGATCTGGGCGTCCCGGATTCGAGTCTTGGTTTGGGGCCATGGTTTTTCTTCCCTTGTGTTGTATAAGTGAGATGTGTGAAGGAGCCATCCTGTAAAAAGCTGATATGCAAGCGAATGCGTGTGTCATCTTCATTTGAGGTAAAAGTCGGACTTCTACCGTCGGTCGCTCAGGAGCTTTTACCATCAGAAGTTACTGCATCCTCTTCTCGTGTTAACACGGACACGACATCATTATCATAAATATATAGTACACTCCAGAGTACTTGGCTTCCATACTTATCGACATAGTTTTCGTTTACTGTAATTAAATAAAGAAAGTAAACCAATATATTGGAAGCAGATGTCTGCTATGAGCCTTCAACGTGTCGTGGGCAAAATACAAGTTGTAACCGAAAGAGAGCAGCACTCTGCTTGTTGTTCATTGTAGAAAATTAAACTGCGATTACAAGGCCTTTTATTTTAATTCAAGAAGTTTCAGTAACTGCTTTTATGATTTACCGGGTGATATACATATTCTACGTATCTTAAGATGATTGGAAGGTTTAGTAAATAAGGCGAGACAATACACATTATGATAATTACTGTGTAAAAACTTCGTCCTCTGGTATTAATGAAATGAGTTGATACTTTTCAGATTGCTTTTTACCACATGAGGCCAGCTACAGGAGGATGTACTGTACGCAGTTTTTATTCTCCTTGTATATTTCTTCAAATTTTTTGACGTTAGAGATAAAAATTAAGGCATAATATTTTTGTTTGCTGATAAACCTAATAAGGAATCTTAAGTCTTATAGATTCCATGATTCACTCATAACTGTTATGTTGTTAAACATTTATAATGATTGAAACTTAAGCGAAAATCATTAATTTCAGTTTTTGCTTATTTCCTATGGAAAAAATTTGCTTAGAAGTTACTTTGTTTTATTAGAATGTGCTTTATTATTTTCAACCGCATTCTGAGGATGATGACAACATTATAGAGTTTATCTATTTTTCAAAATTTACATATGAGGAAGAAAAGCAACCAAAATGCGATGATGGAAAATAGTAGAGAATTGCTTAATAAACAGCACACTAAAGTCATACTTAAATTAAGTATTAGCATACAGACAGGGTTTCGACCTTCAATTGTTCTAATTCAAAAACATTATTGTTGCCTGACTTTTATTGAAGGGTGTTTTTCCCAAAAAGAAAGCTTCATTCGTCCGAATGTATTTTAAAGATAACTAACATTTAAAAAATAATACAGCCTTTGAAAACTTTGATTAGAAATGTAACAGTATATGTAACCGTGTATTGAATTTTAGACAAATTCTCTATTTATGACAGATAATTAATAAAAATCAGAAAATTAATGATATCTATTTTATGAGACACTGGAGATAACAGTTGATCTATGTGTTACCTTCATCATTATCTAGATCGTTACCTTCTATCATTCGTAAAATAATTGATTTTATAATTATGAAAATAGAATTGGATGTAATTAAAATGTTTAAAGTAGTAATAAATGTGATCAAAAATTATTTCTTTACAAGTATATTGCCATTTTATATCGACACATATGAAAAATTTATTATAAGGCTTATTATTTGCATATAACAAAAAAAAAATCATCAATGATACAAGACTAGAGATGATGACCACATATTAACATGATGGAAAGTAACTGAAAGCTTTAATGGAAGATGATAATTACAATTTGATAAATGGTATATGGTTATTAAATGGTTAGTATTCATGAAATTATAGTATAAATGTATTAATTTCTGAAAAGGCAAAGTAAGACATTAATTTAAGATTCTTACAAAAACTTGTAAAATTTTATAGCAATGTAACAGTTTATTTCAATAAGTTTACCTATACATTTTAATTTGGTATGTATGTAGATAGTTAATTCGTTTTATTAAACAATACGAATTAAGGACAAAATTTTATGGAACTAAATATTGTTTGCGGCGCCAAGCAATATGAAAAAACAAAACAAAAAAAACATGGTTTGAAATTCATTTTTTTCATAACATTTCTATTTGAAAATATATAGTCTTTGCTACTATATAGATATTGGCAATAATTTATGCTTTGGACAAACTTGTGCAATACAATATACTCCCGCATATGCCGGAAACGCAAGCTGAATAAGAAAAAGGCCGGACAGTGCGGAGTTCTATAAACTTATATCTTTGCCGGCTAATATCAAAAGACATTTATAAAACAAAAACGTATGGTTATAATACTTATTTTCTCATTTCTCATTTACCAACCTTCCTTTTACTTCAAGCTGCGCAGAATGTAAATGCGTATCATAGATGCCGTTGCCGAAAAAGTGAATTTGAATAAAAGGATCTGTACTGGTAGCTTAATCTTCAACAATGATGAAACAGTGAACAACGAACAGAATGTTACAACTTGTATTTTGCATACGACATGTAGCAAGATAGTAGCAGACACTTGCTTCCAAAGCATTGGCAATGTTTTTTATGCAACGGCAGCCTTCCCTATTTAATGACGATAAAAAACTTATTACGGGCATTACGGAAGTCAAATAATCACGAAACGGGTACTCGGGAATGTACTATGTAGGAATTTAGTAATAATTATACATTTGAAATTGTTCCACTTTTTGAAATCTTTGAATAAAATTTGCAAGGCATACCTAAGAAAGTTTTAATTAAACAATATAGAAACTTTCAAAGATGGACCATTACCGGAGCATTAATGTCGCAAATAAAATAACTTTAGAACAATTCAACGTTGAAAACATAAAAAAAAATAAACGAGAACTTTAAATTAATGTGAGTTCAGCATCTATTTAGCAAAAGGAATGGAGATCTGCTGCAAACATTACAAATAAACTCTGGAAATAAAGCAGTCCAGCTGCTCAGATAAAAAGAATTTGGAATGACTCTACGAAATAAAGGAATAAACTAATTTCCGTAAATGATGTGAAAGGAAAAAAATTGAGTAAAACTTTTTGATAATTTCTGCCAGTTCAGAAAAGCTTATTTTGTTGGTTATTACAAATTCAATGCATATTTTTTTCTGAGAGAAGATAAAAAAAACCCCTCTCCCCATAAAACGAAAATTAAATGTCATTAAGCATTGCATACGTGTTGAAGAGAACTAAATAGATCCATTAATGCTCAAAGAATGGGAAACTTTCAGATGAAAGAGTTTTCAAAAACAGCACATATTTCCCTAAAAACTGCAGTTGGGCATAAGATAATGATTGTCATTTTCGAGCAGGTTGCATGAATAATGACAAATGTTTTTGATTAAAAAAATTCGCATTTTTTTCTAAATGAGGAAAGAAAATGGAAAATTTGTTTACATAAAAAATGATTTTTATTCATTGAATTATTCCTTGAAGATCATATTTTAACAATTTAAATTTTATTGGTTAAACCAAAATTTCTTAGAGCTTTATAATTTTGAATTATGATTTGTATAAGACGTTTGACAAACATATCTTGTACTAAAATATGTTTTTATCTGTATCAAATTACATGGCGATTTGTAAGCTGAAAGGTGAGACAATTTTTATTCATTTTTCTGAATTATTTTATTTATCACTCTAAATTCAAAGAATACAAAGTATTATTAGTATATAGAAGCAAATGCTCCAAACATCATTCAATCTATCATGTAAAATGTTAGTAATGTTAATTAAATGAGTCATCCTATGCTTTTACCTCAGAAAAATGAAGGCACAGAAATCCTTAAATCTCCCAATTCATTCGTTATCTACCTAAAGGTACATCACAATCATTACGATTCATCATGAAAGCATTCATCATGAATCTCCTTAGCAGACTTTGGCTTAAGAATTATCACTCGTATGCTCTTATATAGAGGAAAATATAATGAAATATTTGAACAAAAGAATACGAATTATTGATAAAAAACAATTTTAAAAGAACTAATTAAATTTCAGAAATAATTTGTGAAATAAATGCTGAAATATCAAAGGATGGTATGATGTATGGAAATATCAATGATATAATATTTTTTCATCTGAAGATTTATATGACTTTTTACACTATAAAAGAATTTAGCATTTGCAATTATTTCTTTTAAACAGTAAATATTACACAGTTCAATTAAATAGAAAACATTTTTTCTTTAAAAAATATTAACGAATAAAATGACATTACTTAAATGAAAATGACATATTTAAAGTTAGCGTTCCTTAAATAAAAATGATAGATTTTTATTCCACAGAAAAGAGATTATTTTGGAAGAAAGAAGAGAATGTAAAGGTCGCAAGTATCTTAGCAGGGAGGATATGGGATTACTTTAATCTCCTTAACACAGATTAAAACCCCGTGGTCGAGACGAGTTTTCTTCAAAAGTATCAAAATGCGGAAAAGTGCATGACAGCAATTTTGTTCGTTTAAGACAAAAGTTGACTATTTAAAACAGATCACTATGTTTGCTCGCTATTATTGTAGTAACTGAGGATTGAGATAGATGTTGAAAAGTTGCAACCTCGATATGCTGTGCTTAAATAAAAGATTATTAATTTGAAAGTAGAAACATAATTTTACATATATATTAAAGTATTAAAAAAGAAAAGCAAATATATATGCGTTAAGTATATCTTGATCTAATTTAAATCCTAATTAATTTCCTTATTTGCTTCTTAATTGCAACCATATTCGCTTTATTCCAAAATGGTCATTTTATTTCATAAATTATCCTCCTTTTTTATTTAATTAATACTCCGCATCCTCTGTAAAACTGCTTTAATCAGCAAGTTCTCTCGCTCTGAGCGAAAGTATAAAAATCTGTCATGATTCAGCAAGACATGCTTTTAAAAATTCTTTTCCTAACTCTACACGAGAGAAAAATATACATATCAGAATCTAATATTATGAAATCACCCGGGAAAATTATTTCGCACTCTTTTCGCTGTTTTGCTCTTCTCTTGTGTCGTGGATTGGCGTATCTTGTGCCTTTTTTACTTTACAGAAAAGTGTACCTCTTGGGATGGAACAGATCGGAAGTTTCAAAATTTCAAAGTGTCTTTTCTCTTTGGCCACGAAACTGCAGAAATCCTAGCACTGCATATATATTATTTAAGGGAATTTTCGTAAAAGTGAAATATCTAACCAGAATTTTAGATGTGTATTTGCATTGATTTTTTTAATATTCAACTTTATAAATAAAATAATATAAAAAATTTTTAAATTCAATTTTTGCTTAAGTGAGCAAAGGATATTTTTATTTTAGTTACTTTTTATTAAATAAATTTTTATCATCCTTTATTAAATAATCATCCTTTTTATTAAAAAATTATCAAAAAATTATTAAATATCAAAAATTATTGATTTTTGCAAGAATTGAACTAGTATTCTTCACCTTCTCTTGAAAAATTCTGAAATCCTTGTATTTCAACGATTGAACCTGCTGATTTCAGTTTTTATTACAGACTGCTAAAGATCTGTTTAAAATTTTAGAAGTTAATTAAATTTAATTAACTAATGAATTAATTTTTGAAAAAATTTTATTAACATCAAATGTCATTCACTATTAAATTTCACTTTAAAAAATGTATTTAATATTGAGTGGATGAATCAAAAGTATTATAAGATAACCAAAAGTATATCGTTAATAAAAAATATTTATTAATGATTGAAAATTTGAACAAGATATATATATATATATATATATATATATATATATATATATATATAGGGAAAGTTTGAATTAATAGTAGGAATTGAAAAAGAGTTGTTGAAAAATACCTGTAAATTTTAAAAAATGTCTATTTATCTGAATTTACGGATAGACAAAAACACTGTTCTAAAAGTATTATCTTTTTATTTTAAGTGACAATACAATGATTTTTTAAAAGTTACAATTAAATTTGAAAAATAAAAAGGAGTAAAATATTACTTGGTGGTGAATGCTCCGAGAAAATTTTTAATAGTAATACTCGCGAAAAGCCTGTCCACGAAAATGTTACTTCAATTGATAAATGAGGTAAATTATAATAATTACCTCAAAATTTAAATTTTATGAAGTTTCAAATTTGGATTTTATGAAGTTTTATCTAAAAACACATGATAAAACAATCTGAAATCGTTGGTAAACTTTTTGAAAATATATTTTTTCAATTCACAAAAGCTTGCAAATTTCAAAATAAATAAATAAACCACTATACATTTGTTTCTATAATCACATACATTAATAAATTTACTAAAATATGAAAAAAGTTAAACATTTTTCAAAATACACGATTTTTAAAATATAATAATTAATTTATTAAGTTGCTTTGACAATCGATAACTCATTGAATAAGCTCCTTTAATATAGAGAGTTATTTTTGCTAAACATTTTTCTTTTAGATTAATAACTTTTTACATTAATTAAAAAAGATATGGTACTCCCTTCCTCTGTTTGATTTCGTCCTGTAATCGGGGACAAATAAATGACCTGTTCTGGATGGCCAATCTGAGAACTTAAACTAATGCAATTGCTGTAATGTTTTTTTCCCATATCAAAGTACAATTCGACTGAACTATTTGGAATTCTGCTATTAGTATAACAGATAAGAGTTCATATTAAAAAAAAGTTTATCTACATTTAACTTTTAAAAAAGGCAACTTCAGGCCTCTTTTTCAATTATTTTTTCAATGTATATTATGTGCATCCTACTGATGATAATCCTTAAGGTGCCTTATATAGCTGAAGTATCACAAAATTGTAAAATTTATAGTTTTAAAATTAGTCAATGAATTAAAAAATTGTAAAAACTTGTATTTCACAATTATTTCTTTTACTAATCAGATTTTAGCATTTTACGCAATATCCATCTTTACTCTAATAGGTATGTGAGTTGCGCCGAAATACAACTTTCTGAATATCTATGAATCTAGTTACTTCAAATAATTATTATATATTACTACAGAAAAAAATTCAGTTGGTAAAGCTGAAAAATTCAACAAAATCGAAAATAGGAATGATGCTCAATTCGACAAGTATGTACAAAAACATGAATAACAAAATATTCACAAAGTATACTCTAGACATTACTTATAGAAAACAAGGCCCAAATAGTTCTTGTGTATCGTTGTTAAATAACCATAACTACACAAAAAGCTCAATAGGGACTCGCTGGGATCAATATTCCAATTAGAGAATTCAGTTAGCTGTTCGCCTGGATTCAATTTTACTGCTCTTTGCTGTTTTTTTACTCAAGTCCACTATTTACAACTCCCATGGCATGGTATCAAAAGTTTTCGAGCAGTTTTTGAACTGAGATTCTAATGAAGTTATTGCGAAAATTTTCGAATATTCAGGAGCCTAAAATGTTGTTACCAAATTCATCACCATGTTGTCAAATTATGGAATCGTGTTGCAGAGCCCTGAGGTAATTGACTTGGCGTCATTCCACATCCATGACTATGTCTGTAAAACTATTTTCCTTACTGGAAGACTTTCCAGGAAGAAAACAATATTACAAATCAGTAGCAATATATAAAATTGTTTTCATAAATTTTACTTATATGAATAGTTAAGAGCTACTTTCAGCTCAATCTTATTACAAGGAGAAAACATGCAATGCAGTCAATTATTGAGTAGTAAGAAATTTTGTGTTATACAAACTAAGTATTATAAGCACTGAAGATTAACATTTTATGACAGAAAAGTTTTTTAACTTTTCTCTTCACCGTTTTATCTGGTGTATCTGGTGGACGACATAACTCGTTTCATTATCAAGCTCCTTTTGAAGCTTCCTCTAAAAAAAAAAGAACACATGTTTCATTTAATTTATGAAAATCTTTTTCTGCAGCTTCAGGATGGTTAAAAAATTTGTAGCAAGCCATTTTTTCCTCAGGAAAGATAACTTAATTAGATTTTTTCTATCATTTTCTTTGAAGATAAAAATTACAATTAAAGGGGATAGTATAACATTTTTTTCTTCACTTTTTTCATTATGCCTGACTTCTCTCTGAAAATCTGTTTTTTCTCCGGACACATTTTTCTTCGCTGAGATGAACTATTAAACTAATTACTTTCCGTTTTTATATGGCTTCGAGAAAAATTGGAGAAAGCATTTTGAAATGTGGCATGAAATAAGTTAGTTCATTGCTTTCTTTGGAATATTTAATTACAGTTCTCATTTTAGATTCATATCTTAAAGTTAAATAAATAAATTTTTTTAACGTGCTTCAGAATTAAAATTAAACTAATATAATTATGAACTAGACCATGTAAAATATGCCGAGTGAACCTGAATATTGTTTTTAGAAAACTGAACACAAAGCTAAAAATATCCTACCGAATACATATAGAAAAGTTTTTCTTGGATGAAATTAAACAAAATCTGACAGTTTATTTTATAATTTTAGCTTTATCAAAAATAAACAAGATTTCATTAATTGTTTTTCAGTCTATGTCTAAGAACCGAAGTTAAAAGATATTTGTAAACTTATTTAGAAATATTAAAAGTCAAGTTTGCTGAAAATTAGAATCTCTAATCCAAATAAATTTAATACGTAAAGTTTAGACTCTATTTTGGATGAAAACGAATTAATTAAAAGGAAATTAAAAACAAAATCTTTATTAATTTGTATTATATATCTAAACGTACTGTAATTTATGCATTCGCAGAATTAGGTACATAAGTAATAAAAGAAAAAGATAGTCATAACTAAATAAGAAATATACTTCCTCATGACTAGTGAGTTTCTTATCAATACATATTTTTCCTCTATCAGTTGAATTTTATAGTATCTCTTTTTCCAAGCATAATTAAAAAGTTACATTAACTTTTAATTACTACTAGTACTAGTTGATAAATAAGGTTTTTATGTCAATTTTTTAAAATTAAACATGCACTCTCACATTGATCATGCTAATAAGTACATTTCGCAAAACAAAATAAAATTGTAAGCACTTTTAGTGCAAGTAGACAATTATATTTTGAAGGAAATAAGTAAAATTAGTTTTTATTACTATTAAATTAGTTTTTGCATCTAGTTTTTAACAAATTTTCAGCACTGAATTTAAAGAAAGAATAATAGTCTGAGGCATTATTTTAAAATTTATTAACCAATAGGAATAATTCTAATGATTTATTTTATTAAAGACACAAATAAGATCAAGTAATAGTGCCCTCATGTTATGGTTAAATATTTTTTCGTTTACTGACACATTATTATGAATAATTTTTTTTGAAAAGTTAATATAGTGGGTTGCAAAAATGTATCAATGAAGTGAATATATTTATTTTTCTGTTTATTAATTGGAAGCATATGGTAATTAATATAATTAGAGTAATAAAGCAACATGAAATCATAATCTTTTTCATTTTTTCCATCTTTTCCGTTTTTTCCAGAGAGGTTGAAATAATTTGGGCAGATGAAACATGATTTATATTAAAGTTAATCCTTCACGGTTAGTTGATAAAAAATTTTTTGGTACAATATGCCATTCAATTATCTCCCCTTACAATATAAGTGATGGTACTTTATGCATTCAATTCTCGCCTTCTCCTAAAAATAGTAGTACTCTGCAAGATTCAATTCTTCTCCCCTAAGTCAAAAGGTGATGGTATTCTATGCCATTTAACCAAAACCATGCATATGAAATGGTGGTACTCTATGATATTCAGTTTTCTTTTGCGAGAAAGTGATTCTATTCTATTCTATTATAAATTATATTCTATTATATTATATATTCTTCCTACCCTCAAAAGACATGATGCCGCATTAAGCCATTCAACTTCTCTCTTCCCTACATTGTTAAAGGAATGGCATGATATGGACGGCATTCAATTCTATTCCTCTCATCCTCTCATGCATTTAGACTGGTAATTTAAGACTACAAAGTGCCGTCTTCAATTCAGCATTTCTGGTGAGCGTACTGTCAGAATACAAAACAAGCCTCTCTCCACTTAAGTGTCTAATGCAACAACTGAACTAAGACATTCTCTTTCGATTCGCCTTCTGCGAGCTTTCTTTCCAAACAGCGCAATGAAATGAACTGACAGAAATTAGGCTAGGTTTTCTTTTTATTGAACCTTTCACGCCAATTAAATTATGATTGATTGTCAGCATTGATAATTGATTTTTTAAGTGCTACGACTCTATTTTTAAGTTCTGTAATTATAAAAAATTCGTTCTTTTTAATCTGAACGAAATGAGCAAACATTTGTTTATTCTTTAAGAACATCTCTAAAAATTATTTTTATACAATTGTTTATTTATTTTCCTGATTTATAAAAATTATTAAGCATAAACCTATTTCAAATAATTATAAAAACATCCCAAAAGAAATTTTTACCGTTCTATACTAAAAAAATTCTGAACTAAAAATTTTTGAAATAAAATGTTTAAATGATATGATATATTCTTTGTAAGAGTTATTGCATTCTTATCTTTCAATTCGAATAAGATTGAAAAACCTTTAAAAAAGTTTAATCTTAATTTGCAGTTGAAAAATTAGAAAAAAAACCGTTTTAAATTTTAGATTTTTTTAAATCTTCTATGTCCAGATAAGGCTAAGAAGTTTAAAAAGAGAATATTCATGTTATATGTTTCCAATGAAACATATAAGAAAATTTTATGTAAAAACGTAACAAATAAATTGTTATAGAACATCATCACTAAGCTATTATTCTTTTCCACCCTTCATTTTTCTACAAATATCTAAAAGTTCCACTTGGCAATATTCTGACTAAGATAAAGCATCCTTATTTATTATTTCAAGAAACGTACACTCTCGATGTTTCCACTATCAAAAATTATTTCCTTGCAATTTGCAACAATAAACTTCAATCGTTTTTATTATGGAAGTTGAAAAAAAGTTTATTTCAGATACTCTTAATTTTTTAAAAACATTCCACTATAGATATTTATATATTTACTTAAACAGATGCATTGCCACAGATGCTTATCCACCTTATAAGGCTTCAAATTTATCTGACTTTAAGTAAATAACTTTTTATTATTAAAAACTCCTTAATGAACGGAGAAATATTTGAATAAAATATATATAATTATAAATACGAACGAAGCATATAATAAAAAAGTTAATTTTGAGACATTCTAAATTTTATTTAAATACTTTTTGCAACAGAGGGTATTTCTGTAAACAGATACATTGTCGAAAACTAAGAATCTGCAGAAATATTTCATTCGAATTCTACTCAATTTGCAATATATATATATATATATATATATATATATATATATATATATATATATCTGAATAACCAGAAGATTGATGCAGAACATCCTGAGATATTGTTTTATAAGCGAAATTTCATCTTATTTTTCAGTAATTATCATCTTCAGACAATTAAAACAAATAAGGGGTTTTTGACTTTATAAGAGTTCAAAATATTTATGATATTATATTCAGAACTTTCCCGAATATCCAACTTGATGTTACGGAAAGCAGGCCAAACAACATAAACGCCGGTTGGAGTTCTTTAAACTCATTTCTTTGGGCATTAATACCGAAAGACAAATATTTTAAACCATACCTCACTGTTATAATACGCATTTTCTACCTTCTTATTGAGTACTTTCCAAAGGTTTTTTCTGAAATACTAGACCAGTTTCAGATACAACTTTTCCTCTTAAATGTTCTTACCATACAAAAAAAAAAAAAAAAAAAAAAAAAAAAAAAAACATTTCCATATCATCCTTATGACTATCTTCCAGAATCGATTTCCTTTCTTTCATACCATTTCCGCTAGCTTGTTTTAACATACATTTTTCAATTCCTGTTTGATTCCCTACCCTAGCCCCTCAATGCACTTCGCCAAACTACTAAATCTGGTTATACTTTTTACTGTTACACTTGAATATAGTGCTAATTTCTCCTCCATAGTCACTACAACTTTTTTTCGTTTATCAATCATTTTCAAATCTTTACTATGGCACACTTTAAAACATTAAGCATAATCCAAGAACAATTTACGAATACCATGGATATTGTGATTTCAATCAAGAGCAGATGCAACTATTGCAGTTCATTATACTCTGACGAAACAATGAACAACGAACATAACGCTGCTCTTTTCCTGTTACAAGTTGTGTTTTGCATATGGTGGGTAGGAGGATCCTCGCAGTCGCTCACTTCTAATGTCTTGGCATTGTTGTCAATGCAACGTTTTGTATTCTTCATTTAATTAAGATGAGAAAACCAGATCAAATAATATTGAAGACGGATAGACGCGAAATGGATACTCGGGACTGTATTGTATA